>JALLBA010000532.1:0-16723 GCA_036939675.1 Cyclostephanos invisitatus
CGAGGTATTTTGGATTGAGCAAACAGTGGCGAGGCATTTTCACGGGTCGAACCTATAGGCATTCTCCAGTTTTTCCCTTATTAATACAATGTTACCTTATTTACTTAGTTGTTCTGTTCTGTGATCGAGGGGGCATGGAGCGGGAGGGAGAGTCGTTCAGAAGCGGGCACAGAAAAGCGTGCTGGCGCACTTTTCGGGTCTCGATTCTTGTACATGCGGTACAAAATGCACCATCATGGCAGCGACTGCAGTTCCTAACTCATTCGATGACTTTCAGGATGCGCTCCTTCCCAACAACGACCCCTTTGCCCCCAAACGCTCACCTACCTCGTCAACCGTCGGCCGGACCGATCTGTCGGGCGCGGCGATGTTGGGGACTGTCGACAAGCGCGCGCGCCGCCGCGAGGAGGCCGTCTCCCGCCTCGTCACGGACGCCCTCCGCCCTCCCGACTTCCTCCTCGAGGAATCCGGCCTCGCCAGTGTCGCTTCGTCACTGGATGGTACAAACAATGGTGGTGAAAACAATAGCATTTGGAAGGACGACGAGTACAGCAATCACGCGCTCGAAACCGCCAAGATCGAGGCGCGTCTTCGTTCACGTCAGCATTCGACGTTGCTCCTGGCTTCGACGGTGGCATCGTCAATCGAGCGGGGACTCGACAAGGAACTTCACGCTGAGCTTGTGTGGCAAGGGAAGCAGGCACAGGGTGTCATTGGGCGGATATGCCACGACCACTCTGAGGACTTCCTGGAGTCCGTGGGAAAGGTCGTGACGGCGCTGGGCGGGCCGTGCGAGGAAGTCAAGAGCAGCCTCGAGGAGGTGAGTTCTGTTTGTTTTGAATCTGTCGCTCCCCCGAGAAAATTACCGATGCCGCAATTGCTGGCGCATTTCTTGACGTCATACTCATTCCCATCGTCCTTCCATTGCTCTTTGTCTCTCACCTCCTGGAATGCATCATCATCGTCATCACCGACAACAACGAAAAAGGCCAATCAAGAACTCCAAGAAAACACAGGGCACAGCATGCTGGCCTCGGCCATTCGCCTCGAACGCTTTCGTCAATCTGATGCGCGCGCTCGAACGATGTCGTCCATGGTACACGCCTGCCGTCGCGTGGCCGTTCTCTTGGAAAGGGCGCGGAAGCAGGCGGCGCTCGGTCGGCCTCGCGCGGCGATCGATGCCGTCGAGGAGGCAAGGGCCTGTCTCTCAGCTCCGCTCGGAAGTCTCATACGCGGGGTGGGCGAGGCTGGTATTCTGATGGAGCTAGGGATGAGCGGTTCGGAGACAGGCAAAGATTCTGTCATGATGTCATCATCCGCCAAGGGCGGCGTCATCGGTATGGACGGGCAGCCCTCAGGTGCGCCTGTCGTCGCATCTTCAACTTCGTCCGCGATCGTCGCCGCCGCCGTCTTACGACTAGAGGACACGCCGTTCGGTCTGCGTGCAATGCAGATGCTGCCTAAGATCGAAAACGAGGTGCTAATGGGAGCGCGACGTGGTCTGAATCGTTGGTTCCTGGCTTTGCGTTCGGGGGGGGACGCGGCGAAGTCCGGCCGCGCCGCGCTCCGTCGGTGTGCGTCCAGTGTTGCCGTCGGGCCAGGATCTCTGGGGCTCGGCGGCAAGATCCAGAGCTACGCTTGGCGCGCCAAGAACGCGGACAATCTGATATCTCGAGCCAGTCAGAAGGGCAAGGTTGCCAGGGCAGCGAGGACGGCATATTGGTTCGAACGGGACTGCCAGCGCGAGGCGACTCGATTGGAAGGCTCTCCCGGAGGGATGGGCATGGGAAGGCGGGCTGAGGGGTTGGCGATGGCTTTCGGCTGGTACCGGTGCTGGGATGAGGGGACTGGCGAGGAAGTGCAGCTCATCCTTAACACCGATTGGACTAGCGGCGATGGAAAGGGTCTGGATGGAAGTGGGCACAGTGTGATGAATAGGAGTGGACATGGTATGAATAGGAGTGGACACGGACGGTCTTCATTAGGATTCAAGGCCAGTCATCGTGGTGGGGGGACGAGTGCTGATCTGGTCATGGCGAGCAAACGATCAGGAAGTGCGAAGCTCTCGCAGTGGGCTGAGGTATTGACACCGTCAGTTTTGTCGCACGATGCCAACCCAAAGTGAGTAGTACATTCTTCCGGAATTCTTCCATTTCCCCTTTCATTTGGTCCGATATCACCCATTCACTAAGTCTTTCATTCTCACTATGCCTTAATTGTCCATCGTTTCAGAGGAGATGACCAAGCAAAGCTACTTGCTCTGCCTGAGACTGTGCATCCAGTGCGGCGGGCTGAACTGGCGTTCAAGATCCTCGGGAGGGAAGAAGAGTTCCGTCAATACTACGAAAGTAACCGCTTCGGAGACATAAAAATCTCGGGGGTAACGGACAAAAAAGGTGGCGACAAGGAGAAGAATGAGACTCGCAGCTCGCTGTCATCGCTGACAGGAGATGATGTAAGTTTAGGCACCGACAGGATATTCTTCGCAAAGAGTTTGCCTCACTTGTGCGCAAGTTTGGTAGGTTTCTGCGCCGTCGAGTCAGCGCTAGAACTGGACTTTGCGGAAGACGACGATTCCACAGCCGACAAGAAAGATGCGGACGTAACGACTAAAGCTGGCGACAAGACCGCTGTCCGCATTACTCACTCAACTGGCCGTGGATCAAGTTTCCGTGAGAGCTCAGAGCGATATGAACGTGCATTGATTGCCGAGCTGGGGAACCTCTTGCGCAAACGTGCGGTCGGGGCAACGTTAGTAGAGCTAGCGAGAGCGTCGTGTCTTGTGGCGGCTTTTCGATCAGCTCTCAAGATTGTGCATCCAAGCTCAGCAACAAGAAAGAGCGACAAAGAATTATTAGCGATGGACGTGGATATAATCATGACAGGTTTGAAGGTGGCACAGGAGGAGCAGCTAAATCAGACTAATAAGTATATTGGCGATGGCAAAAAGGAACCCTTGCATGTTGGGAGGTCTCAGCTGAGTGCTCTTCGCTTGAACAAATTAAATGAAAATGCGAATGATGCTTTGTCTCCCTCCAAAGTCCCGCCTGAGGAGGTCCTTGACTTCCCGTTTGGCTTAAGCGAAATGAAACAAAGACACATTTCTAGCGCCCTGGACAGTATAGATCCATCACTTAGAACTCAACGTGGGACTATGAACCAGATCTTGGGCGAGAATGAGCTGTACACGTTCAGTCAGTCAGTGCCGCAAATAATTCGCTCTATTCACGCTCGTGTGATTGTCTTCACGGCTTTTGCCTTGAGTCAAGAAGAGCTTGGTCAAGTTTTTGCCTCAAAACAAGGCGGAAGAATTGCCGGTTATATTCTAGATTGTCTTGAGGAATGCGTCGCCGTAGCCGCAGTGGCCATGAAAGATGGTTACTCGCATTTCGATGAATTAACCGTGGAGCAAGCGGTCCAGATAACTGCCGACATTTCCGCCCTAGAATCGGCTCTTCCACGATTGTTCGGCACTTTCATGAGAGGATTGTGCCACATTGGACTCGTAAAAGCGGATCAGGTCGAACAGACTTTTGAATACGCAGACTCAGTTCTTAGTGGGGCTTGCAAAGCATGTGACAAGCAAGTTGCTAATATGTACAGCATGGTGTACGAAATCTGCCGGAACAAAATTGATATGCTGATTGACTTTTCATTGGAGAATTTTTCATGGGTTTGCAAGTCCGTGAGAGATTCGCCAAATGCTTACGCCGAAAGTATCGTTGAGTATATGCGGACAACGTTTCAGTGTCTTGGTCCTATGGATGATGGGTCTCGTGCTGGTCTGCATTTCTCTTGCTGTGGCCACGTGGCTGAACGTTTGGTGAAATTGCTGACAGATCCTACCGAAGACGCAGAAGAAAAAGGGAAGCATGCTTCAAACATACAACCTGTGGCTAAAATAGACGCCTTCGGTCTCAAAAATTTAGCCACTGACATTCAACACTTCGAAGCTTTCGCTGATGGCACTGGCGTTGGTCAGTTGAGGGAGTGCTTCAATGAGTTGAAATGCCTTACCACTGCACTATTGGATCAAGAGTTGCCAATGCTGTTGTTGGTTGAGAATCATCAATCCCGTAGGATGAAGTACCCGTTTTTGTCCATTGAAAAAGTGTATTCTGTGTTGGAAAAATATGTTGGGACAGGTCTGGTACGTTCGATTATGTGTGCGCCTTGTTACGATTTTTATATGAATTGATGCTTATTTCCTCCATTCAGGGCGAAAAGCTGATGGCCCGAGGCTCAAGCGTGGCAAGGAATGATTTTTTAATGCTTGAAAAGAAGGAAGTGATCCAGCTGACCAAAATAGTGAAAATGCAGCTTGGGTCATCTTCTTGAAGGGTTACCTGCCTCTTTCAGAGGTGGATGTGTAAAAGTTTCTGACTACATGAAATTCTCTTCTTTTGATGTATCTATTGCCTCAGGAGGCTTTTGATGTATCAATAGCCGAAAGAGAGAAGAACTTGGATTCAATGACATAAAACCTAATATAGGACAAGATACCCCAAAGTAATTGCAACTGCTACAAAATATTTCATACTCGAAGTCACCTCGAATCGCCAAGGACTGTACACATAGTGTGTGCAGTCAAAAACTCTCTTTTCCTTGTCATAAGCATGCATGAAGTGAAAAGGTTCGGTTGCTTTTGCAAGTGGAATCACGGGTATTGTTGTGTTTTTAGTGAGGTTAAGGTTGCTCAGAAATAAATTTACTTCTTCATTACGATAGTAGTAGTTGTTGTTTGAAATTACGCGGCACTTATTACTTCTCCAGTTGCCATTTTGATGATATCCATTTGGGGTGTCAAAATGCTGATGTTCAGTTTCCCTCCAAAGAATGTGCCATCCCTGCTCCCTCATTTTGACTAGTGGGCCCTCCTCTCCCACCAACATTCTCAACGTGTTGGTAATGCACCCTGGATTATTGCAGTGAACACCTTGATTTACAACCGCAACACCTCCCAATGATTTGTTAATAGTTCCTCTACCGTAGTGCGCAATGCTGACTCTAGGGTAGGAAGAACGTTGGAGGTTGATGAGATGGTATAAGTGAGATGGCATTCCCTCTGTGCTTATGGAGCAATTCAAGGCATCTTTTTCATTCCATCGATTGTTTCCATATGGAATGAATTTTCTACCATACAATTAGTAGCCGTGATCTCTCATCAGTTCGCACAATGCACCAATGGCATGGTCTCCTGACATGGAGAAGCCAACAAACCACATATTACAAGGAATGTTCTGCTTGGACATGTAATCTAATAGATGGTCAAGATTTGCCAATGGCTGGCTCCATTTGATGAATAGCTGGGAAACCTTCTTGTGGTGAGATATAAGCTGCCTACCCTGGCCGATGCAACAATGACGCAGAGGATTTTTGCACACTCGTTTTTCACGAATCAGATACTCTCACTTTTCTTCTTTGGTCAGCGGAATCCATGAGTTTCCGTAGTGCTCTGGCATCTCATGTTGCAGTAGGAACTTGTCGAATTGTGTCGGACGAGAATATCTAATGTCCCCTATTTGGAACGGAGTAATTAAGGAGCCAAGAAATCCCCTATTGAACACAGAAATCTGGTAGAATGGAAATATGCTGAACATGGTGATCAAACATAAAATTGTGAATATAAATTCTTGCCTCATTGTGTATGAATTTTATGTGCTATTTTGTAATATTGGTATCAGATGGATCAAACAATTGTCCACTTACTCGATCTGTGGGATCTAGAATCAGAAGTGCCATAGAAAATTTTTAGGGGGTCGAATGTGTCCAACCAGTGAAATTGTATGTTTTCCGGGTATCGATTTCTACCGTGTTTTTTTCTCATCTCGAAAAAAAAACATACCAATTCGTAAGTTCGAGTTCATCCTAAGGCCTCTCGCCAAATCATATTGGTCCGTCGCAGGTTTCATTTGATGTGACACGAGGGTATGTCACATCAACTTTAATTTTGACACTCCAACTTCAATGACTACTTCCCGAATTTTGCGGGAACTTTCCTGTTATTGTTCTGTCTGCGCTGAGGTGGTGTCAACCGCCGTCTGCTGTTTACAATTTTCCTCACCTCCAGGGGGAGGGCCTACCATCTCATACTTACGAATTTGTATTCTTTGCATTTTCTAAATGCCTACAACTTCACTACTACCAGTTTGTAACCACCAGTCGACCTACTGATGTGCAAAACATACCCGCTGAAACATACGTATTAACACATTCTGAAAGCAAAACAACTACCATCTCATACTTACGAATTCGTATTCTTCGCTTTTTCCAAAAACCTACAACTTCACTACTACTAGTTTGTAACCACCAGTTGACCCACTGATGTGCAAAACATACGCGCTGACACCACCATCTGCTAAAGACCAACCACGTGTGCAGAAGAGGCCATCTGGCAAAAATGATGTACGAGGTATCGGGGTCGAACAAGGGTCTGCTGAGACATCGGAGTGACATTTTTTCTTATCATAGGTGTCTTGTATGACATGATTAGATGAGGGAGTTACTTAACAAAAAAAAGGAGAAAAAAAGGGTGGAGATTTTAGCCATAGTCCAAGACAAAATTGTAACTTGTAATATTCCTTTTCATACATCTGGAAAGCTATTGAGGTTGAAAATTTCATATCTACAGAAAAAAAGTGTTTTTTCAGGTGGGAATAGGTAGAAATCGATACTGGAAAACATACAATTTCACTGGGTGGACATAATATTTTATGGAAGTCGACCCCTTTTATCAACTGCCGCCACCTGTAACAGGTATGTGTGAGTAGTATCGTATTTAACTACCTCTAGGAACCGGGACCGACTTTCCCACCATGTCTCCAAAAAATATGGCGCGTTCTTCATTTTTCTTCCTCCTCTCGCCAACCCACCAAGAGAACTCGTGACAATGGCACGTCGGCCATAACAAGAGAATCAACACAACATTACCGTGAGTAACCTCATCCAGTGATGCACTTCTGCGGCACGTGCCCTACAGTGTTGTGTTTTTTCGGGCTCGATGGGAAGCGCGCAAAGTTAACAATGAGAATCCCGACGCAGACTGTGGCGATGGATCGCGATTGCACATGTCACCTGTTGTCATTGTTTCTACCGTCGCTCCGAATGACGACATGGCAGGGTAAATGGATGTCATCATTAACCCTCCCCTCCCTGCCTTTGCTAGTATTTATTTGTCATCGTCCATCTCGACGGCTAACAGACCCCCGTTCTTGTCGTTCATACCAAATCACACAACACATCGCTGGATCAAGAGCCGTAAACCGTCCGAGACGAACTCTCACGTATCCTCGAAACGATGCCGGTGACCTACCTGGAACTCGAGAACTTCAAATCCTATGCGGGGAAGCAGCGCATTGGGCCATTCTTCAATTTTACCTGTGTCATTGGTCCGAATGGCAGCAGCAAGTCCAATCTCATGGACGGTAAGCGATTCCCTTATTCTCCCGTGTCATCCTAATGAAACTCTCGTGCTGAATTTTATATCACTCATTTCCATCTCAAATTCACGAGCAGCCATGTCCTTCATCCTGGGCGTGCAGTCTCGCGATCTGCGTGCTCGAAAATGAAGGACCTCATATTCCGACCGCCGGGGTCGGATTATGACGACACTCTAAGCGCCCGCGCCAGTCTAATGTATGTCGAGCCGACCCCCGCGTCGAACAAGAAAGACGGATCGGACGGGGGAGACTATGTGGAAGACGATGACGACAAGAAGAAGGAGGGTCGACTATCCAAAAAATTGCCGAAGGGAAAAACGACCATATTCAGCCGCATCGTCACCACGAAGGGCGCCGGCGAGTATCAGATCAACGGCAAGGCCGTGTCCTTTAAGCAATACGAGACGAAGTTGGCCTCCATCGGGGTATTGCTCAAGGCTCGTAACTTCCTGGTATTTCAGGGCGACGTAGAGGGCATGGCGAGGAAGAATCCGAAGCAATTGGTCGAGATGTTCGAAAATTTGAGCGGCTCGGCGGAGTTGAAGGAAGAGTATGAGGCGGCCTTGAAGGCGAAGGAGGAGGCGGAACAGAGGACCATATTCGCATTCAATAAAACGAAGGAGCACAAGAGTGAACGTAGGGTGTTGAAGGAGCAAAAGGTGAGGTTCCTGTCAAGTGCTTTGGTGCAGGAAACTTGTCGTGATTCATGCTGTGTCTTGATTTAACAAGTCCTATCACGCACTTCTTCTGATTTGTTCCACTCTCATCGAATTCCAGGAAGAGGCAGAACGATTCCACGACCTCCTTACACAGCGTTCCTTGCTTAAAACCAACTGCTTTTTATGGATGCTCTTTCACATCCATTCCGACGTGCAGCAGCGTGAGTCAACGCTCATGGAGCTGCAAGAATCCTTGGCGGAACACCAGGCAGTGGTCAGCGAGAAAGAGGGTCTACTGAAGCAGGCCAAGAAGGAGGCGAGCAAGGCCCGGAGCCAGTCTTCCGCGAAGGACAAGCAGCGTATGAAACTCGAGGCTGAAGTGGACAAGTTGCAGCCCTCGGTGATCGCATCCTCCGAGGCAATTAGCGCCCTAACGAAGCGTGTTGCTGCTGACGTCAAAGCCGTTTCCAAAATCGAGAAGGAGAAGTCCGTGCACGAGGAAAAGTTGGCAGAGCTCGAGGAGGAGATTCAGAAATACCAGGACAAGGAGGAAGAATTGCAAAAAGAGTACGACGAACTCAAAGACTCTGAGTCGGGAGTTGGAAGCATGACGGAGGAACAGGAGATGGAATATGAAAAGATTCGCGATGCAGCTGCCGTTGCCTCCGCAGTTTCGCGACGGAAGCTCCAGAGCGCCGTGAGATCTCTGGAGAGTGCACGTGCGGCGGCTGCTAAGGTTGTCGAGGAGCGGAAGGAGATGAAGGGTAGGAAAGATGATGCCGAACGTAGTCTGGGGGAGTTGACTGCCAGGAAGGATACGTTAGAAAAGGTAAGTTATTGTTTGGCTCTTTGTTACATTAGTGTACCTCTTTTGTACAAATGATTCGAGATCTGGTACAACGATCTCACAAAATCGTATTTTTCACAAAAATAGAGCCTTGTAAAGACCCAATCAGAGTTAGCTACATCCGAATCAACCCTGTCCTCTCTTCAAAAGACTGTCTCTGAATATCAAGTCAAACGCGCCTCCATTGAAACTCAACTTGAAACAATTCAGAACACTTTGCGACAAGCAAAGGATGAGAAACGCAAGGATAAGGAAGAGGAGCGAATATTGAATGCTATCTGTGCGCTGAAGCGACATTTTCCAGGAGTCAAGGGTAGACTTGTGGATTTGTGCAGGCCGAGTCAGCAGAGGTATAACTTGGCAGTGACAGTAGCAGGTGGGAAGGATATGGATGCGATTGTTGTTGATGGGAAGAAGACTGCGTTTGATTGCATTAAATACCTGAGGGGTGAGTTACCATGTTGTCGTAAGGGATGCGCCCCTGAGATGTTTGATCAATTCATTTGTCGATATGACTCATATTTCCGTGCTACTTCACCTGCTCACACGATAACCACACTGCAGACCAACGAATCGGTACGGCCACCTTTCTTCCCCTGGACTCACTCCAAACTCCCACCTCCGAAAGCACCGAACGCTTACGTGCCATGGCCGAAAATGACGGCCGTTATCGTCTTGCGGCTGACGTCATTCGTGTTTCTAGTGACGAGATCCGCCGCGCAGTATTGTATGCTGTGGGGAATACTGTAGTTTGCGATTCGCTAGACATAGCACGCGAAATTTGTTTCTCCCGTGGCGGTGGCAGAGGTAGCAGCGCCGATGATCGTATCAAGGCAGTTACCGTCAAGGGAGCCGTCATAAGCAAGGCCGGTACCATGACGGGCGGTGTCACTCAAGATGATACCAATCGCGCAGGACGCTGGTCAGATCAAAAGCTCGAAGAACTGCGTTACAAGAAGGAGGCACTGGAAGTTGAGCGCGAGGATTTAGATTCCGAGGCAGGACGTGGAAGTGGGGGTCACTCTGCCAAGATGGAAGATTTGAGGAATGCCATTGGCAACTTGAGAAATAAGGAACAATACACCAAATCTGACCTGGAGTACACCAAGAAAAAACTTCATGAGCAAATGGCGTTGCTTAAAAGCTCCAAACAGTCGTTTGACAAGCTGGAGAAGAACGCGGCCGAGGCTGAGGAGGAGGTGACTGAAGCGAATAACCAGGTTGCGATGCATCGTCAGGAGGTTCGGGGCGTGGAGGAAGAGCATTTTGCACCTTTCAGGGAGAAGACGGGAATTGCCGATTTGAGAGCGTACGACGAGGCGATTGGCAAGGCTCGGGAGGATTTCGTGAAGAAAAGGACAGATATTCGTGAGCACCTTGCCAAGGTCGGTGGTAATTTGAAGTTTCTTCAATGGAAAACACCGCATGATTACATCTTCGCGTTTGTTCCTCGAAAATATCCTCACTTTTGCAACTTTTATCTCGTTCTGCGACCAGTTGACTGCTAAAAAGAAGTACGAGGACGAGAAAGACTTCGATAGCAAGCTCGCCAAGGCTTCGCAGAGAAAGGCCAGTGATGAGAGCCAGCTAAAGGAAGCCAAGAAGTTGGACGAGACATTACTTTCTGAAGTTTCTGAAGTCAAGGCAAAGCTAGCCGATGCCGAATCGACTCTAAAGCAGGCCACGGAGGCAGAACAGGTGAAGGATGAGGTAGTCCGCGATGCCAGGAATAATTTGAAAGAGGCCGAGGGTGATTACAACAAGGTCTCCAAGACTATGAACGCCGAAGAAAACGACCTCATGGTTCTACGTCAGAAGCTTCATGAGACTCTCCAGAAAGCAAGGGTGGATGAAGTTGAGTTGCCCATGCTCGACACAGAAGATGTTGACGAAGACGATGAAGATGACGTCGGGGATAGCCAACCAAGCTCCTCGCGAACTATCAGCCGCTCACGTAATTTCAACAGCCAGTCTGCCACACAGGACTCCAGTGCTTACTCGGAGCACTTTTCCCAACGAGATGATTCTAAGGTTGCGAAGGACAGAAGAGATGCAAGTAAAGTTGACTTTTCATCGATGGACGAGGACCTCAAGTTGCGTCGCAGTGCATCGGAAGATGACAAGTTGAAGGCCAAGTTCGAGAGCAGGATTGCAAAGCTTACGCAAGAAATTGACGGGATTGCCCCGAACATGAAGGTCAGTTTATTTCTGATCCTTTTGTGCTGATAATTAGCAATTCCGCAGGTAACTCATCGATCCACAAATTCCGTCATTTTGAATCAAAAGGCGTCCGATGCCTTCGACACTATGACGGAGAAGGTGAAAGAAACTGTAGACGATTTTAGTAAAGCGAAGGAAGAAAGCCGCAGGGCGAACGAAGCCTTCAATAAGTCCCGAAAGGCTAGGTCTTACAAGTTCAATACCGCCTTCAAACAGATTGATGCTGCCCTGAAAATTATTTACACAGACATGACCAAGTCCAGCAAACATCCCCTCGGAGGTAATGCATACCTCAGTCTCGACGACTCCGAAGAACCCTATCGCGGTGGGATGAAGTTCAACGCGATGCCCCCGATGAAGCGCTTTCGCGACATGGAGCAGCTCAGCGGCGGGGAGAAGACGGTGGCCGCCCTTTCTCTATTGTTTGCCATTCATTCGTACCGTCCTGCGCCGTTCTTCATCATGGACGAGGTCGATGCGGCATTGGACAATGTCAATGTGCTCAAAGTCTGCAATTACATTCGCCAGAGGAGTGGCGATTTCCAATGCATTGTGATCAGTCTCAAGGATATGTTCTACGAAAGGAGCGAATCATTAGTCGGGATTTGCCGTGACGTCTCGAGCAATTCTAGTCGAACCTTGACCCTGGACCTAACGAAGTACGATAGGAATTCGGAGGGGCAAAAGCGCTCCCGTGGTGGGGTAGACAGCGTCGACGTGGACCCACTCAAGAGTCCTAAAAGGACTGCTGTGAGCGCTCAGTAGAGACACAACCTCTCGACATGCTACATGCAACCCGGCGATATATCCCAACAAACGATAGCGTTATATTTTTATTTGTAAGACACCTTTCATCTAGTTGTAACACAACAGAGCTCATGTTGCCTGTAAAACTGCACTTTAACAATGTTCGCCACTCCGATAATCCTCACGCCCCTTGCAGATTGAGGGTCCCGGCTGGATGAAGTCGCTCAGGAGAGAGAAAGCAACTTAGTTTCAGCGCTGCGTTTTGCATCATGGTTTCATGCCCTCTGCTCACCTGGTCAAGAGATGAGCTGAACGATGAAAACTCAGATTTTGCCAGTTCCTCAGTTCCCGTCCGACGGCAGTCGAGAATGGATGGTTCATATCGCCCGCTTTTTACCTGACATCATCCCCCCCCCTCTCTCTAGAGAGAACACGTAAATATTCTTGCTCCCACGACAAGCGCGACAACGTCGAACAAGATTATCGTTTTTCTCTCTTCACTGTTCCTTCCCTCTCTTTTTATCGAATTCCTTCCCCATCAACGCCGGCAGACCCTTGTTCAATAACGCGGGATACGCCATCGTCGGACCCAACAGACCGTTTATCAGCATCACCATCCCCATCAGACCGAGCTTGATGGGGTCCTTGTCCCCCCCGCCGCCGTCGCCGTCGTCACACCATTCCGTCATAAAGGCACGATATGCACCGTAGCACTCGGCGGCACAACCCGGGGGGAACGTGAAGAGAGGGACTACTAATCGCATGCGTCGGGCCGATTCCGACGTCGGGAATAGGTACATGGGATATCGCGTCACCTCCGTGATGCTCCAGCTGTACAATACGATCATGGCCACGGTGCGATCGTCGCCTCGCAGGAGACCGGCGGGGAGAACATACATCAGACAAGACATGCGTATGAAATGCAAGACCGATCCGAGGACGAGGTTGCCCCTAAGTCGACCGAGTGCGATCCGACCAACTTCCACGAGGCATATCAATTCCAATACGAAGAGCAGGGCGATCGGGGGAGGGGGCATGGGCACGGGACCGTACCCCATCGCCGCAATGCCACCATCGGAAAATAATACGAACCGATCGTTGATGAAAGCATTCGTTAGGAGGATAAGAAGGACGGACGACCATCCAAGTAAAGCTGCCGCATTCAGGAAGGTGAAGAAGGACTCCATGGCTGCGGCTGCCCTTCACATGAGCAAGATCAATAATAGAGTGCGTAAACTCCAGGTACTTACGTACATAGTACACTACTATTAGGTCGGTACTCTAAACGTGTCTACTCCTGACACGAGATCGATTTTCAACGAAGGAATCCTTAATCACTTGACGCTTTTCTCTCTGACTCCGCGTTGTTCAACACTCGTTAAATACTCTTCGCCGCCCTCGTTCTGCATTCATCTTCCAACGAATAAAAAGCCTAAAGTTTTAATGAGTTTATCATAACAAAGAGCTCCCTCTCCATAGGCGCAATCATCCCCACCATCATTCAAACCCAAGTGCCTTCCTCTCGTTTGCCACATCATACTCCCTCCATAGTACACAGCGGGACAGGAGACACAAAATGATACACGATGCTGTCGCTATCTCGCCACCTCCGACGGCAGTCCCGCATCGCCGGCGTCGGCCAACCGCATCAGCGCCGACGTCCCGCAGATAACAACACGGCGTCGTATTCGTACTCGTCATTGTCGTCGCTGTCGACGTCATCTATCATCGTGCCGTCCTCCCGGGGAGATAAGGGGGGGGAACATGCCACGTTAGACGGCGGACGTCGTCCTACTAATTATCATCATCATCATCGTCATCATCATCATGGTCGGAGCTCCTTTTACGCATCGTCTTTCTCGTCACTGTCGTCCCCGACGCACGACGACGACGACAGCGGTACGTCGATGCGACAGTATCGTCATCATCACCTCATGTACGAGGAGGCATGCCGATTGTCGTCCCCGACCGACGATGATCGACGGACGACGGCAACTCATGCGCGAACTCACGAGGATGCGGAAAACACGACGACGACATTGGACGGTCTCATCTCCCACCTGCTGACGAAGGTGCCGAAGGGATTTGAGAATTTCTTACCGAGAAACGCGCGCACCGGCGAGGGGGGCGGCGGCACTGGCGGTGGAGATGGCGATGGGGGGGACCAAGGCAAGAAGGAGGGGGGGGATGACGACAAGAACGGCAAGAAGGTTGGCAAGGAGGGGGACGCCACCGCCAAGACCTCGTCATCGGAGAAGTCATCGGAGAAGAAGGCGAGTGGGGGCGGATTCGGCAGCGACAAGAAAAATGACGACAAGAAGGGGGGTGACGAAAAGCAGCGTCAGAAGCAGCAGAAGGAGGAGGAGCAGATGCAGCTATTCGGCACGACGATGCTCCTGATACTCGTGCTCGCCGCCAGGTCGTTCTTCGACGACGACTCGCATTCCGCGGGGGGAGGGGGACGTGGCACGGTGGGGGGAGATGGACCGGAGGTCACTTGGTCCGACTTTTACAATTACATGTTGACGGAGGGAGACGTCGAGCGCATCGTCGTCGTCAACAAGAAGACGGCGAGGGTGCACCTGCGTCCTGGAGCCAGGGGTGTGCCCGTGTTGACCGGGGGAGGGAGGGGCATGGTCGGGGGTGGAGGGGGGACGGGATCAATGATCGGCGGCGGGCGTGCGCGATCGGTCGCTACTGGGGGGGTACCGGGGATGGGAATGGGCGTTAGCCGGAAGGACGTCCCGGACGAGCACTGGGACGATGGCACGGTTTTGGAAATGGCCGGCGTTTCCGGCGCGTCCCCGACGACGATCGGGGGCGGCACCGCCTCGATGACATCGGGCGGTCGGGGCGGCGGTCGCGGCGATCATCACCAGCTCGTGTACCACTTCAACATCGGGAGCGTCGAATCGTTCGAGGATAAGCTGACTCACTCCCAGCAGGAGCTGGGCGTATCCCCCCGGGATTACGTCCCGGTCCAATACGCGTCCGAGACGAATTGGGCAGTCGAGCTCGTGAAGTCTGCGCCGGCAATATTCGTCATCGCGATGACCGCGTACATGCTCCGTGGGATGGGGGGCATACCGGGGGGGGGAGGCGGCGGACGCGGCGGCATGGGCGGGATATTCCAAATCGGCAAGTCGAATGCGAAGCTAATCAAGAAGGAGGACGTGAACATTTCGTTCAAGGATGTCGCCGGTTGTCAGGAGGCGAAGAAGGAGATTATGGAATTCGTAGACTTCCTCCAGGACGCGACGCGCTTCACGAAGCTCGGTGCGAAGATACCCAAGGGGGCGCTACTTACCGGCCCGCCCGGTACGGGCAAAACATTGCTCGCCAAGGCCGTGGCCGGCGAGGCGAACGTGCCGTTCTACAGCATATCCGGTTCCGACTTCCTCGAGATGTTCGTTGGCGTCGGTCCGTCGCGCGTGCGCGACCTATTCAAGGAGGCCAGGGCCAACGCCCCCTGTATAGTCTTCATCGACGAGATAGACGCCGTGGGACGACAGCGCGGACGGGGGGGCTTCGGGGGCGGCAACGACGAGCGCGAGAACACCCTCAACCAGCTCCTCGTGGAGATGGACGGCTTCTCCCCCTCGACGGGTGTGGTAGTTCTCGCTGGGACGAATCGGGTGGACATCCTCGACAAGGCCCTTACCCGACCAGGTCGATTCGATCGACAGATCACCGTCGACCTACCCGACCTACGCGGACGGAAGGAAGTCTTTATGATACATCTCAAGGGCATCAAACTTGAGGGCGAGGCGGAGGACATGGCGGGACGGATGGCGGGGCTCACCCCCGGCTTCTCGGGGGCGGACATTGCCAACGTCTGCAACGAGGCCGCCATAGTCGCTGCCCGTCGCAAGGGCGAATCTGTGACGATGGACGACTTCGAGAGGGCCACGGATCGCATCGTGGGAGGTCTGGAAAGCAACAAGATTATGTCCGAGGACGAGAAGAGCATCGTCGCATATCACGAGGCCGGTCACGCCGTCGCCGGGTGGTTCCTGGAGCACGCGGATCCTCTGGTAAAGGTGACCATCATCCCACGCAGCAGCGGCGCATTGGGGTACGCGCAGTATCTGCCGAAAGAGGTGTTCCTAAGGACGCAGGATCAAATCATGGACATTGTCAAGATGGCGTTGGCTGGGAGAGCTGCTGAGGAGGTATTTTTCGGGCGTGTCACCACCGGTGCGTCGGATGACCTCAGGCGCGTCACGGGGTTGATCTACAGTACAATCCAGGTGTATGGGATGAACAGTCGCGTGGGCCAGCTAGCCTTCCCAAGGGACCCAAACGAGATGCCCGGAGAGCAGAAGCCCTATTCAGACGCCACCGCAGAGGCCATGGACGAGGAAGCACGCAACATCGTGGACATGGCGTACAAACAGACATTGGAATTGATCCAGAGTAAGAAAACTGAGGTGGAAACCCTGGCCAAGCTCCTGCTGACGAAGGAGACCATCACCCACGATGATGTCATTGACGCCATTGGCAAGCGACCATTCTCGGGAGGTGCCATCTATGATGAGTTTGTGAGTCAGAAGAATGCCATTCGGGTATCAAAGGATAAAAGGGAGGCGGAGGAGAAAGCGGTAGAGAAGGACGAGGATGAAGGGGATGATGGTTTGACTCCAGGATTGGTTCTGTGAGAAGTATGGCAGGTTAGATCTTGGCTAGACTTAATATGTAATTATTAGTAAGGGAGGTCTGCTCAAAAGCATGCTGTTTTCATAAAGTCGATTTCATGTACCGATCAATGGTTTCGGAAAATTCCCAAGCATGGTCAAAAAAATGAATTAATT
>JALLBA010000533.1:0-19953 GCA_036939675.1 Cyclostephanos invisitatus
TAACTTTGACAGTGGGGAATTCGCAAAGTGGACTCTATTGGCAGAGGTTACTCTGCTCTGTGTGGTATTTATGAACTTTATTTTGCCAGGTATGTGCACGCTTGAGACTGCTACACTATCTAGTAAATAGGCGTGGTGGGAACGCTAGGCGATGTAGGCAGCAGTGGTAGGGTTGATTGAGGATTTCATTACAGATTGAGTGAGGGACGCAGCGAAGTGGACCAATGGACATAGAAATATTCACAGCGTGAATCTAATTTATAGAATACAATTTGCTTTCAACATGGATTTAGAGAGAATATTGACAAATTTGCCACTGTCGGAAGGGATAAAGTCGATAATAATGCCTCGCTCTAGGCTGGAGACAGAGAGCAAGCCAAAGCTCGTTGCATCACCTTCTCATAATTTCCACTGGAATAAAACGGTTGAGCGATCATTTCTTCTTGTCTTCATCATCCCTAACATCCGCATAAATAATGGGATCCGACCTGGTCAGTTGCTCGGCATAGGTTTCCGCAATCTCTCTCGGGTACTTGCCCATAAAAGCCTCGCCCGTCTGATACGCCGACTTGAAAAGCCTCGCGGCATCATCCTCGGAGCAGTCCTCGATAATCTCAAACACCCGATTTACTACATGTTCCTGTTCGTAACTTTCGTCCCCGATCAGATAAAGACGGAACATGGGGGCATCCTCGAAATCTTCCTCGTTACGCAAATCAGGATCGCTTGGTTTGGCCTTTTGCTTCTGTTCGTTCTTCTGTTTTTGCTTTTGGACCGTCGTGGTAACTTGCTTCGTTTTTGGCGTCGCGATGGCCGATCCCCCGCCCTTGTCAGGACCGGATTGGTAGAGAGGCGAGAGCGCTTCGTGAGTCCGTCGCTGTTGGATGGGTGTGATTGTAAAGGCGTTGGCAGTGAGTGCTATGAATAGGGTGCAAAGGAATATTTGGAGTGGAGCCATGGTGAACGATGATGGTTCAATTCTTGATTGTGCCAAGAATTTTTGAGTGTGTGTTCAAGAAAAATGAGGCGCGAGCACGTGGAACACATCTGGGAGAAAAAGTTCCACGGGTAACATAATAGTGACGCGACACTCTCATAGCACTCTCTCATCACAACAACTCGGAATCATAATTATCAAGATGATGATAGGTAGCGACTTCTATGACCGGCTTAACTCTTATCAGCACTCCACTGAGGATGAGAGACATAATGAGGGTATCGAAATCGGTATGCATGGGAGACAAAGTAACTCCTTCATCATCGAACTCCCGACCCCGATTAAGAAGCGTCAGTCTAAATTGTTATTCATTTTTGTAGTCACGGCATCTGTTGGAATTACATGGTTTGCTTCGAATGGGCTATTATCAGCAAGACGCCGTGATAGTCATCAAATTACTGAGGATGGAGGTTTTTCGGATAAGCGGCCAGACAGTAATCTCGACAGCACTAAAGATGCCGACGAGGATGTTGAACGTATTCCTGATTTGATATGGAGTGATGAATTCAATGGGGACCAGATTGACATGACAAAATGGACGTTTGTAAATGGAAACGGGTGTGATTTCGGGCTATGTGGTTGGGGTGAGTTTAGACAAATGAGCTTTGGAATCGCGTGAGTTGGCGAGAGAAATATGCCATTGCATTAAGCATCTTTCTAATACAACGACTCTCGCGGCGCAGGAAATAATGAGCTCGAGTCGTACACACCTTCCAACACGCATGTAGTACGAGGTAAACTCATCATTGAAGCGCACAAAAACATGAGTGGTGGCGGAGACCGATACTCTTCGTCGAAAATTGTTTCCCGCGGCAAAGCTGACTTTGGAGTTGTTGACACCAATGTAGAAGATGAAGATGAAGGAGCGGAATCGAACGAGGCACAAGAAAGAAGCCGTCGTTTTGAAGCGAAGCTTAAACTACCATGGGGTCGTGGTATTTGGCCAGCTTTCTGGATGCTGCCGACACACAACTTGTATGGTGGGTGGCCAAAGGTGGGTCTCTTGTTTTACACAAGATCGTCGTCGTGGCGATGAAAAATCTGATTTATCGCGATACCATTATTTTAGTCGGGAGAAATTGACATAATGGGTGCGTTCAGATGATTCTGCTCCCATGATCACTCGCGAAAGAAATTTTTTCGGCGCCCTCATGATTGTATTCTATGCGATTTCCTCTTTTAGAGAATGTAGGAAAGGAAGGTCCAAATACTGTGCACGGAACGGTAAGCTACTTCAACGTCGATTATTCTCGGTTACCGTTACTTGGTTCTTCTCACAGGCCATCATTTTAGGTACATTACGGTCTCGAGTCGCCCCAGCATCAATATGCTGAATCGGGTATCACCATCTCATCGCAGAAACCATCCTTGAATCCTGTTGCGTCCTCTGGAAAGTTGAATGAAACATTTCATACCTACACAGTAGAACGTCTTCCTGGGATAATACGATGGTACTTTGATGACATTGAGTACTCTTCCATCACAAAGACGGAAATGCTACCATATGATTGGCCTTTTGACGAAGACTTTTACTTCATTATTAACCTTGCAGTTGGAGGAAACTGGCCAGGCAATCCGGTAGATGATGATGATAGCTCTCGTGACGATATCACTACGTTTCCGCAGCATCTTGAAGTCGACTACGTGAGAGTGTACGAGGGCATATTTCCTCGGATTATAGGCAAAAGTGTAGTTGATTGCTCTGAACAGGATGTAGAATATGAGATTGTGAACATGGAAACAGATGATCTATCGTTCACTTGGAGTGTTCCACAAAGTGCAACTATCAAAACGGGGCAAGGTACTAGACGAATAGTTGTTTGCTTCAACTCCAAGATAGATGAAAGCAACATTCTTGACAGTGAAATCATCCATGTTCAAGCGAGCGTTATCGATAATCAAAGTGTTTCATCATCGATTGGCCAAGCGAAAATTCAAGGGAATGGAATAGGAACTAGGGTCAAGATTGTTGATTTCAATGGCAAATGCTCGTCAACAACAAATAAACTATACCCAAGGCTCAAAGATTACGATTTTGACTGTGGTCGTCCTTCAACGTGCACCGCATTTGTCCTTAACAAAACCACTGATGAATATACTTGTGGTGAACGAATTGAATGGTTGATAAATGAATTGAATATGAATGACGATGTAGCATGTAAGGAGGTCGCCTACAAACAATTCCATGGTCAATGTGGTCCTTGTAATCCTTTTGTTAGAGATGAGCAGTGAAATGTCGTCATTCAACCTCAGACTTATAAAATTAGCTCGGCTGTCAATTATTTGTTCCCCATCCTACTCGCTCAAACTTATTAAATCAACCTTATCTGTGTCGCGATTGAACTTTACTTCCACATTTTTCTGAGTAAAAATTACCGGTTTGAGGTCACCGCGATCGAGGAGGAGCTGGACGAGGAGAAGGTGATATTGGGTGGATTCGCATTCGCGGAGGACGAGGAGGACCCCCCCCCCCGTCGCCGCCGCCTACGCCAACACCTCCGCCCTCGGACGATGCAGACGACGACGCAGTGCCGTCCATCTTACCCTTGGATACCGCGCCCCCGCCACCCGATGACATATCGTCGACCACGACAACGTTCGACAGGCCGAAGTACTCCCCGTCGATCACTAATCCTCCGAGGTTGATCGCCTTGCTCAGCTCGTCGACTCCCCCGTCAAAACGTCAAACTCCTGAGAAACTTGTCTGTCCAGCATGTCGGCCTGCAGCTTTCAGGAAACACTGCGCCAGTTTCTTCCAGTCGCCTTTTTCAAAGGCAGTTAAAACATACTTTCGAAACGGAGCATTTTGACTCCTGGAGAAGCTTGATACAACTGATAAAAAATTACCGGTTTGTCACCCAAGATGGAAGTGTACCACTCTGGTCGTATCGCACCTTTCCTCCATGTCCACGGTAATATTCTTTCAGCTCTTCACGTCCCAAAGCACTCTCGAGTGACTCACGGTATCTTTCCATGGAGTGAGCTGACATGGATGTTCGGACTTTTGTGAAACGAAGAAGTGTCTCAACCACAGTGGGTCCGACAAGTATGTTGCCTGTGCATCCTTCCTCCAACAGAACCTCCATACCTGCGTGTCTGTAGGTACCTTCACAGCCCGCCCCAAACGTTACCATAGCCGTGACAGCATCACCCTCTGTTGAGACGCGGAACGTGTGCGGTACTCTATTCTTGTATAATGTCTTAAAAGCAAGGTTTCCAAGACGAGGTTGACCATAAGTGTAGACAGCGATCGGCGGACGTAGGCGTATCTTGTTGGTGCTTTTATTTGGAAAATTCTGCCCGAGCCAAAATATGCCATCAGAGTCATCATCGTTATACGATGTATTCCGCTTTATGGGACCGCCGCTGTGAAGCAAAATTTCACAGTTACTGGCAAGGTCTAATGCCAGCAGCTGAGCGATTGCTCCTCCCATGGAATGCCCGGTAATATAGAGCTTAGGTAGAGTCAGAGGGTGGGCATCGTGGCCGCTGTAGCTTCCTCCGTGTTGTCGACTGCGCTCGACCGACTTTTCTAATTGGCGTTTGAATACAGACAAAATTGCTGGGATGACTTCATGCCTAACCTTGGAGTAGTTTCGAAGGAAGCCTTCGTGAACGCAAGGTAGAGCTTGCCTTGCCAGTGGCGTTGCTCGAATAATTGCCTTTGCACCGGTCGACACAGCTGGTATTAAAAGGGAGTGATCAAGATCTACTTGGTCAACTTCAGAGGTATCTCCTGCAATGTTTGGCCAGGATGTGTACTTGCCTGATGGTATGCGTAGGATCTCTTGCAGTATCGATGATGAAGAAAACTCACTTTTGTCCCACAACGTTTCATCGACAGCAATCGGCTTTCCCGGGCGAATATTGAAGGCTGGGGTGTCGCTCATTATTGGTTCAGGCAACGGTACCTATTCATCAGAGAAGCCAGCATTAGGCAAAACAATCATTCGATCAGCCAGAAGGGATCGCTTGATAAAAAACTCACCTGACGGAAACTGAAGTCAGTTTGAATGTTAGAGAATGATGCCGACCCCCTAAAAGCGATAACAATGACGCTGTCTTCTTCTCCCTCGACTTGCTCTGAGATATTACTTGCAACAAAACCGTGGGTGTCAGTCTCACTATCATGAATGACATGATCAAGTTTAAGGCCGATGGAATCAAGCCTCATTCTGCCTGGAGCCCACTGGTTCAATGAATATTCCGAAGGAGAATAATATGATTGCCAAGACGCTTCAAGGAGCCAGCACGCTAGTTCAACGCAAAATACGGGAGAATATCTACCTTTGTAAATTGCCCCTTGGCCGTATTTGTTCTTGTGCATATTGAAATACCGGCCATCGACCTTTAACTGAAAAGTCCCGACAATGTTCAGCGTTTCTTTTATGGTATGTTGAGATAAATAGAGATGACTTCTTATTGGAAGGGGGAAGACTCTCCAAGTATGAGTGCAGCGAGCTAGTGTCACTACAGTACGTTTGTCCTTTCCCTGATATCTCTTGTCCATATCTGAACCGGTGGTATGCTTTGAATATTGACTCGGCATCATAGACCTTGACTGATCATCTTGTATTCGTAACTCTTTGTTTGAATAAAAACGGGATGAGGGCAGAAACAGGTGCGCAACAACCAACGAGCATGCAGTTGCGTACAAGATTTTCCCAGGGCCGATGTTGGACGCAGTGCCAACGTATGGAATAACAGCCGTTGCGTGAATGATAAAATTCAGGAAAAGTTCAGCCTTTGAATCGAAGGATTCGTCATTACCTCGAAAAGATGTATCATATGATACTACGTCTCCGGTGACAGCATCGTCAGGCGTAGATTTCAATATTCCGATGAGATTCAAAGAATGGTAGAATAAAGCAAGAATGAAAGCCAATCCGAGCAGTAGAATGCTAGACAAAACCTAACAAATGTTGTTTCGTGTTCCGTCGTCATTACAATACATAAAGTACACCGACGAATCAAAAGGATTCTGGTGAGAGACAAAAACGGAAAGCTCTCCTTAATACCATTTGAAAATAGGACTGACGATTCGGGGGGATAGGCACTCACTCGGAATGCGAGCTGGGCGGGTCTTGTGCTGAGGAATGGTTCTCTTCTCAGGCGTTCACCGGTAACTAAGCTCGTGTAAACAATATAAAGACACACGATTATCTGGATGATAATCTGCACGATGGAACTAAGGACGTAGACCTTGCTGGCGCTTCCCAACCGGTCAGGGTTGAGCTCTTCTCTCTCTGACAACGAACTGCTTTCTGACATGGGAAATCTTGATGCAGCCGCTGCTATAGACGCCACTAGTCCAAGAACGAGAAGGCTAAGTTTTGGTAAGATGAACTCAAGGATAGAGTCAGAGTAGAAATCGTGCTTCATCCTCAACGCCATGGAAAATGACGTGCCACCTCCGTCGACGTCACCATACTGCTGGTAGTAACGTTTGACTTGGCCCCATTCGTCATCAACAACATCATCAGTTGGGGATATGTGCCTCGTTGCCTTTAGAAGCTCCAAAACACGTCGGTGTTGATCAAAACGGCGTCTCGAAATTTTTGCAGTACTGAAAAATGTGTTGATAAGAGTAATCCATCGGTGAGCTGATGGAATAAAACAAGTCAAGAGTGCAATAGGTGATCTGCGTGGCTTACTGGTATCTCAACCCATGAACAAGGCAGAGCCAGAGAAACAAAATTCCATGAACACTACAGGACGACAGAGTATCTGAAAGAAACCTAAACTCTGGAAGTTCGTAGAGCCATGGCTTGAACCACGCCGTTGCAAGAAGCGGATTTTGAAGCATTACCAAGCAAATTAGCAGCAACAGGAGGTATCGTCTTTCAGGAAATGCAATCCAAGGGTCTTGCCACCAAAAAAGATGAGATTTATTGTTTTTCTTTTTCTTTCTCCAGCCTGATTGAATAATCTCCCAGATTGTGTCACTTTCGCATCTATCCCCATGATCAGCGTTAGAGACTTCATTAACAACGCCCATGCTCCACATCCAATAACAAGTAAAAACTATCGTCACTGCCAATGAAATCATCCGCGTTGCTTCTACGACATTGTTGTAGACAATGCTTTCGTGCTGAAATTTATAAACAGACTTGGTAGATAGCTCTGCTAGTAACTCTTGATGATGAGATACATCCGCATAGGACAGCACTTTTTCCGCCTCTGAAAGTACGAACTCGTCATTAGAATCATGAACTATGTAATCGTCGTCTGCGCCAATATTATCACCTCGTTTATTGAGCCAGTGGTTTTCGATCGGGGAATCGCGTATTGTTCTTTGGTAAGATACAAGAATTTCAACTCGCAGGTCTCCACCAATGAGCACTGCAGTATTAGGCAGCGAAAAGAATGCTTCTAGGATATGACCACTAGTGCAATTCCAAGTCGGTGCAATGATTTCGGACTTTTTAGGATTGCCATTCAATTTGCAGAATAAATCGAGTCTCTTTGAACTCAGAATCAAAACCGGCGACCAAAAGCCATATTCTAATGTCTTGTTCGTTGCTACATCATCATCTGGACTCGGACGCTGAAAGATAATTGCAGATACAAGCACAGACCCTCTTGCGACCATTGCAACTGCATTGCTTGACAAGTTGTTGACAGTCAGAGTGCCAGTCAGAGATTGCGACGTAGGAGGCACATTTGACAGGACTCCCGACGTAAACGCGTATCCGTGAGACATTATGTAGCGATAGCGTGGCGTTATTATTGTAGTCCTTTCAAGTGCTATTCGCGACAGAGTAGAATTCGACAGAGCATGTCCGTCAAAGAGAAGCCCGACTCCTTCTCTCAGCTCAAATGGATACGTACATGAGCCGTGAAGCTTTCTGTCATCAGAGAATCGAAAAGGCACAGGGAAATATCCCTTCACCGATTCATCAAATGGCGTCGCCACAGATCCTCCTCCTATCTCGGCGCAATTGCTCTTTCCGTGGAGTGGTCCGATTACGGTATTTCTTAGCCATGTATTTCCATCCAAATAGATGGCCAAAATCAAGAACACGTATGGAAGTAGGAGGACGAACCAAGACCAGGCAGTCCCTAGCTCTTCAAGGAGAATGAGTTTCGTCCATGGGTGTATGGCTGCGCCATCTTCGAAGTCGTTGTTTTCGCCGTGGGCATCAATATCTTTCAAGACTATCGTGCTGTAGTCACCGAAGTTCCTTGTTGTAAAAGGTCTTTCGTCTGCCAACGTTGTCATCAAAGCTGGTGATGAAGACACTCTGTTAATGGAACCCGTGGTTCTCCTGCTATTCGTTGGGAACCGAATTTCATGTGCTGCATCCCCCGTTGAATTCGCATCATGATCGTCATTTGTCACAAAAGGTTGAATTCCCTCAGTCCCCTCTGAGGAATACATAATTGTCCGCCCGGCACGTTTTACTGATTCAGCATATGGTGCGAGCCACGTGGCCAATGCCTGGGCGAATGGACTCACGATACTCGACGGCGAAGGCAACAGCGGCGACGCGTTCCCTTTTTGAACTGAGGTATTCCGACGAAGTGGAGTGGAAGACGTCGCGTTGTAGAAAAACTTAGATTCCTCCCGAAGGGGTGGATGCAATTGTGATATGATATCACGACGCTCCAAGGTTCTGGAGAGAAGGCTCGTCGTTTCGTCGTCCGCGGGGGATGACAATGAAAGATCATCCATGACATCAGACAGGCAGTCATGATACCAAGTTTCGTCATCAGCAACAACGTCATCGGGGGAGGGTGTGGACGGTAGTGAAACATCAGCTGTCATCCAAGAAGACAACGACGCCGGAAATGATGCAGGTGTGATTGCGTGGAATCCTTCCGACCTCCCGTCGATGGCAGCACCATCCGCATCATCGTCGAATGGATTTGTTTTTCCCTCCATCTTTTTTTTGGAGAACTGTTTCGACTCTCTCATACGGGCCCTCGAGAACGCGCGCACGCCTCTCTAGAGATCGACGCAAATCTAGATTCCACGCATTCGAATAGAATGTGGTGAGCTTGCGAGCATCCCAGCTCTTCCCACCACCTCTCTCTTGTAACTTCCGTCGCCTTCGTGAATGTTGTTATTCAAAGGCACCTCACTTTCGCCTTTTTCGAGCTCCCTTCCAGGTCTGTCCATCGTCGGGGATATTCTCTTGTTAGGAAAAAAAGCTTCATCGACCATGAGTTAAGGTGGACGAAGTGGACGAACACACTGTAAGACCCGATCGACTTCAACTCCTACTTACAAGCCGAACCATTGTCTCGGTCGAGATGTCCCTCCTGCGCCCACTCCCGACCTTGCTCAGGTCCGCCGCTTCGACGGTCCGCCCATCGAATCTATCCAACGCCGCCCCCGCCCGATCGAAACACTCCGCCACCCAAGTCAAACGTCTATTCAAGAATAATCCCGCCCGGCTCCGACTACTTAAGAAGGAGGGCAAGCTGCCCAACGAGCCTCGGAACATCCCCGAGCATACAACCTTCCCCCCCGTATTCCAACCCACGTTCCTCGGCAACGGATGGTCGGCCCCACCCAATCCGTCGGAGGTGCAGATTCCGGAGTACCCATTCCGAGTCACGAGGACGGGGAATAAACCCTTTGGGGCCGTGGGATTCCTCCCCGTGTATCGAGATGTCCGGTGAGTTGCATTCGGGGGTATCGAAATCGCGCGAATAAGAAAACAATATTTTCTTGATCCGATCTGACATCGGTTACAATCGCCCCCACATGAAAACCAATAACGCCAGAATCCATGGCACCAAACACACCACGATAATTCGCAACGTTGCGGGAGATATTCCATCATTCATCAACGAACTGCGCGCGGTGTTGAGGTTACCCCTGGGAAAGAAGGGTATTCTAACATCGGCGTCGACCGGCAAGCACGGGGGGGGGGAGGCGGGAAGGGGGGTGAATGTAGAGAATCCAATCCGCATTCGTAGCGGTGGAGCTATTGAGGTGAACGGGGATTACTCTAGGGAGGTCAAGAGGTGGCTGGCAGGACTTGGATTTTAATGGAATATGGCATTCGTGATGGGATGGTCGATTCGCCTTGGATTTGCGATACATGACATCATCTTGGCAGAATCAATTTAATGGATAGTGGGCATTGCAGCCATAAAATCAATCACATCAAATGCAAATAAGCCGATCAATAATTTCCGTCGTTGGTGATCATAACATTCAAATAGTGAGATCGAAAAGAGGGAAATGAGATTAACAGAATAGTGTTTAATTGAGACTTCAAATTGCAAACAGAACTGTATTCCTGATATGATTTCCCATTCCTTCTCTAGAGCCAATCCTTCTCTAGAGAGATCAATCCTTCCAGCGCCCAATTTCAATCTCATGTGCAAGAGATGTCCTTTGCAAAGAAAATTTTGCCACTACAAACCCAGGCAAATATTGCACTGCTGATCCCTTCGGCCATTCGTTGTCCTAAGCGTCTCGTGGATACTTCACAGCGAAGGAGATGAATATTTTAGGAGAGCTTTCGCCATAGAGAGGAAGCACGGATATGAAAGAAATCTCGAAATGAAAATTATGAGCTGTTTTAAGTGATTAAAAATGAGGTCTCAACCGTCGACGAGGAGCATGTGCTCCCGTAGGATTCTACGTGTGCCCGTTTGTGCTAATACATGATCAAGAGGTATCGGCGTGACCAAGAGGTATCGCGGCTGAAACCCGACTGAACATTCCACGTTGCGTATGAAAGTCTACATATGTGACTTGGGGAGGAATTGATTTTATCATACATTCCACCTCGTACAAACTCATATGTTTTGCACTGATTCCTAAAAGATATCTTTTGATTCTTTCCTCGAGTTGATGTGTCTGATCATTCCACGTAAGAATGTCGGTACTAAGTACTGAGCATCATCATCACCTTTGGATCTTGTGGCTAACAAGCCTTGGTGATCCGGGGGACTGTCCGTCACCTACATACATCAGTGATAGGGTATTTAGCAAATCGTGACATTTAGCGAGATAGTTTCCCGCCACTATACCATGGCCTATGACATTCCTAGTTACATTCTGGTGGAGACTGACAACCTCGATTTGCATATTCTCAAAAGGAGATGAAGTTTTCCCGATGTCAACACATGTGTTCACAAATCCTGGTTGTCAAATGTCTTTTGAAGTAGCAATGCATGTAACTAGAGCGCAATGCATTGTCTTCTTACATGATTGTATAAGTTGTGTTTTCTTTTGCAGTTCTATGTCCACGCTTGAGGGTGATTGGCATCATGTCATCGATGCCAACTAACTCACTTTTGGTCGAACTCTTTGTGTTCAACTTCTGTTTGGTGGATACTGAAATAGGAAAGCCTCTTCCCATTGTCAATCCGCCTCTGGTGTGCCCACGCATATTTAGATGGACAGCAAATGGCGCATCACATACCAAATGAGCATCCCCTCATTATCTGCACCCAGTGTGAGAGGTCGGTCTCTATCACGTCTTAGGTACTCAACCAGATGGACAGGGAATGGCGCATCTACACACCACATGAGCATCCCTTCATTATCTGCACCCAGTATGAGAGGTCTATCTCTATCACCTCTTAGGTTTCAACCAGGTGACTTAGCTTCTCCCAATCATCAGTGTTGAGAGATCTGACCCTCGTGGTCAGGAATGCAATTGCTAGACTGGTATCAGGCCTAGCTCTTTTGGTCCACAATAGTGTGAAAAGCTGCTGCTGCCTCATTGGATAACATCTCACAATTAACCACAAAAAGATTGTCTGGTGCCGTGCTCATCTTAGAACGGCACTTACTGATGACCTCATATTAGTCATTACGATCCTTGATGGCCAGGTCATACGCCTGTAATATTCCATCAATGTAATCATGCATGGTGACTTGACATTGCCCCTTGTGTGAGAAAACCATAGACATACCCTCCAAATACTTGTGGGTCTTACCCCTTTGGACTTTCATCTGTCCCAAGCCATCACCAAATATACTCTCGTACTCGACTCTCAGCCAAGCAATAGTATCATCAATAACTGCAGAGGATTCATGAGAGATCTTGCAGTCGTCGACATGGAAGCAGATAGTTATCTGTTTCCCCTTAACCACCTTGTTGGCCACGCATCCATCATATGGATTGATCTTGTTGAAATAGGCCATTCTATCTAGTAAGATAATTAGCAAATATAATTGCTAAAATTGCTAAAAGGCATAAGACTAGCTAGAGGCAAGTCGTCGGTGTAAGTACAGACAGGCTGTTGCTTACAGACAGACCGAGACCCATCAACTCTAGGTATATGGACAGACTGAGACCCCATCAACTTGAGGAAAGATCCAAAAAGATCCAAAAGATATCTTTTAGGAATCAGTACAGCTACACACGTGATTTGGATCTTTCAGTCGGGTATCATCTTGATCATGCGATACCTCTTGGTTGTATACTTACACATATGGGAACATGTAGAATCCTACAGGAGTAATCAAAGGTTGAAACCTCATTTAAATCACTTAAAATAGCTCATAATTTTCAAATTATCATATTACTACTTTTTTTTACTATCCTTCCACTAAGCCGTCTAGGACACTTTGAATTCAAACCTCTTTCTACAGAGGAGTTACTACGAGATCTACAGTAGGAGAGCGGCCATTGCAAGAAGAGTGGTCGTGAAAGCCTTCCAAGGTTTGGGTTTTTTCTACTACTTATATGCAGGAAATCGCCCTCTGTGATGTCATTGGTAGAAGATTCAGTAGATTTCCACGGCTCCCAAACTGATATTCACATGGCATTTGTATGGGGCGCCCTAAGGCGCTTGAAATTTGTCTACCAAATCAACTTCTAAAATGCTTCATTATAAGTAGAAGTGACAAATTTAGCTGAGGCGCTATTTAACCCATTAGGATCTTTTGTGTTCCATGCAGCTCAAAAATTTTGAGTCTGGGAGCACTCTCGACACGCACACAAATCACATAGCATACAGAGCCGCTGCCACCCTACCCCCAGCGGCTTCGCCCTCTGCAATGGACCCAAATCGCAGCGCCGCAACTCCCTGTGAGTCTAAACAGTGCCAGGCGCCTGGGTTTTGGGTTTGCACTCACTGAGGCTGCTTCCCTTGTTTGGGGCGCTGATATGGCACCCATGGAAAAATTGAGAGATGGGCGAAGCACCGGTCTTGGACAGCCGCAAATCAATGAGGATACTGAACAATCAACCGAACTATGATGTTGGCAGTGGGGGGGGGATTGATAAGAAAATGCAACCTGGCGGAACATGTGGGGGAGGACATTTACTCGCTGTTCAAGGGGGGTGGAATAGAGTAACCGAAAAATTATAATAGAGACTGCTATATGGCCTTGAGTTTTGATGGCCTCCAGTGGATGGGGGAACACAACAACCAGCTGAAAACAGGCCCAAATGATAGGATATTTGGGAGGGATGGTGCGCTGGGCAATGACGATGGGAGAGGATGCCGTTGAATCATTTCGGCCGTTGAGGTAAAAAAATAGATAGACAAAATTCTTCGTGGCTTTAGGCAGCCGTCAATTGACAATTTAACTCAAAAACCAACATAATACACGAGATATCAACTGGTTAAGATAGAATGTGTGAATGTCGAGGAGCGTGAGGGAAAGGCCAGTCCATCATTCTGGGGGCAGTCGAGTTGGGAGGAGGTAGAGCATGAAATACAATCAATGCCACAACTAAATAAATTATTTTCTTAGCCAATTTAAAAATGGTTACCGAAGCACCCATACTTGATTAAGTATTTTATACTTGTTCTAGTATAACCTATAGAGCAGATAATCAACTAGTTGCATCGGACAACGTCAACCCCCAGCATATCGGCATGTTGCGCATCATCTTGCGAGCCCCTGAACTTAAGGGCGCCGATGTTCATCATGGTTCAGGGGGTGAATTTGCTGTTCTTTGGCAGTGCTATGGGTTATTGTCATGGTCGCAAAAATAAAAATCTCTGTTTCACAACCACAACCACACCTTGCCTAAAATCTAATATAGGAATACGTAGGATGAGTATTGCATTGTGATGTTCTTGACACATTTTACCTCTGACGATGGCACCGGCAGCGATGCTCTGTCTCGGCGAGGGATCCCACTGCTCTTGCCTCGTAAAATTCATCCGGCCATCAAAGGACGTTGCCGAGGCTCTTGTCAACCCTGAGCCGGGCTGACGTATTGATGATCTCATCGGCGTTAGCCATGATGTGACGACCCATGGAGGGAAGAGGTTTGTCACCATTTTTTTTTTGGTGCAGCACTATCCCCGGCCTCCTTCACGCTGCGGAGTGATAGGTTAGGGTGGAAGAGCAAGGGCCGCTCAATCAGCTTTGGGGGGAATCGCCTACAGCCGAAGCACCCGCCGCCACTGTTGCAATTGACAAGCAGGGAGAAGAAATCGCGGACTTTGTCTTCCACACCCAAAATATGGCAGAGGATATCGCCGTCGTTCGAGACTTGGGCTTCGAGGTCGACAACGACAATGAACCGGCCCCTGAGAACGTCCCAACATTGTTTGGCGCACCATCCCCTGTTAATGGGGGGGACCTCTTCAAAGGGCAGACATGGGGATGGGACGGCATCGATTGCTGAGCAATTTTGCAATGCTTGATGTACAACGGACCAACATTTGCAAACGAGTGGTCCCCCAACGAGAAGTCCCTTGTTGAAATCTTCATTCACTTCTTCCCCCATAATTTTCTCGAAGATACCATTGTAAACGCAACAAGCAATGCGCTGCTTGCGGTGAATGCAGTGCGGATAACCTTTGGAGAGCTGTTGCGGTACATTGGGATGATGTTGTTGATGTTGTGCTACGCCATATCGCCGGACTAGTTCTGGAGAATGGCGACAAGGACGGGTGATGAATCGGAGGACAAGGAGAATGACATCCCGTTGTTCACTTTTAATTGATACATGTCGCAGCGACATTATTTGGCAATCACGTCAGCGTTGCGGTGTACTCTCAGTCCACCGCCAACCTTCCGAGACAAGTTCTGGCAGATTCGGGACATGATCTCTGCATGGAACGAGCACNCGCCAACCTTCCGAGACAAGTTCTGGCAGATTCGGGACATGATCTCTGCATGGAACGAGCACATGCATACAATCTTCAGCACAGGGTGGACGATATGTCTGGACAAGTCAATGTCAATTTGGTTTAGTCGATGGACTTGCCCCAGGTGGGTGTTTTGTCCATGCAAACCCCACCCATTTGGTAATGAATACCATACAGCATGCTGCAGATTGTTGGGCATCCTTTTCTCAATGGAGATGGTCGAGGGAAAGGACCATCCTCCTCAGGTCATGGAGAGATGGAGCAAGTTGGGGAGGACGACAGGACTATTGATGTGGATGTTGTCTAGCTACTTCTTGACAGGTCGGTATGTTGTTCTAGACTCCGGCTTTTGCTATTTGAAGGCTCTCATTGAATTGAAAAGGTTGGCTTGTTTGCCTGCGCCATCATAAAAAAATGCCGGTACTGGCCGGCATATGTTCCGGGCAATGCAAGATCGAGGCCTTTGCAGAGGCACAGATTGGAGATTCAATGGCTATCTCTGGCACATTGACGGCAAAGAGTACTTTTTGTGGGGGCTAAAGGAGCCCAGCTATGTTATGAAAATGATGGCAACAGGAGGGCCGCTACTTGCAAATGAGAGTTGTGGAGAGCAGAAGTGGAGGTAGATGGAAGGGGGGATTGAGGTTGCTTGAAGGTTTCGATTCCCTTGCCCGTACGACTGGCATTATAAGTATCATCATGCCGTCAACGATCACAACAATTTGCGGCATGCACTCCCTTTGATTGAGGCTACGATTACCACAACTCGTTGGGAGATACGGGTGTTCTCGTTTGTACTTGCGGTGACGGAGGTAAATGCGCACCTTGCATATCGATTCTTTTGCCATCCGATCCTGTCCCTACCCTCCAACAGTTTTGCCACAAGCTAGCATGGGAGCTAATAAAGAAGAACAAATGGCTTGCAAGGGAGGATTTGGACGAGTTGCATGTGGTCAGTACGGTCCATCAGCTAATGGTGGCTCCACTTAATGCAACAAAGTATGTAAACAGAAGGTGGAGGTGCAACACAAAACAGCCTTACCAGAACTACCCGTGCTCATTCAAACACTGCGGTAAGCCACCCAAACGCATCAAAACCTATTGCTCTTGCTGCCCTGGAAAGTGGTTTTGCAAGTTCTGTCATGCTGCGCACATTGTAAGTGAGTTGAAACGGGCATAGACTTTCTAGTATAATGATACTAGACATTTTGGGGGATTGGGACCACATAGCTTTTACCTAATTTTTACTAGCGTTCTCATCAAAATTTACTTAGGCAACCCATATATCATTCGACGCGTCTCGTGAGCTCTATCTCTTGGTACTGCGGCGTATTTCTGTTCCAACCTTTTCTGGAGAGTTACTAGATTTGGTGTATCATACTTAATCAAGTAAATAGGTCATTTAAGGTACCAAGATAATTAGCGAATATAATCGCTAACAGGTGCAAGACTAGCTAGAGGAAAGTCACCAGTGTAAGTACAGACAGACTGTTGCTTACGGACAGACCGAGATGGTGTACGGACAGACCGACGATTCAATTCCTCTCCAAATCACGTGCGTAGACTCTCATACACATGATTTGGATCTTTCAGTTGGGTATCATCTTGATCATGCTGATACCTCTTGGTCGTATTTACACATATGTGAACACGTAGAATCCTACGGGGGCACATGCTCCTCATCCATGGCTGAGACCTTACAGGACCCATGTAGGTTTGTACCAGGCAACCCTGGAAGGCAAAGTTGCCCGCCGGAAGCTTTTCTGAATTAACCCTGGTATATGGGCTGGATGCTCCACCTGCCGGCTGGGTCCTACTTCCACTATGGATTATCCAGACAAAGGGGCTCAAAATTTGTCTTGGCGCCAAAAAATGTGATGGCATTGACATGGGAATCAATATGAAACCAAATCCTTTCCTCCACCTCTCCCTCCCCCCCCCTCCATGTTCCTTGCAACCTCTTGCACAGCTCCACTCCTCTCATCTCCCCTCAGACATCATATCAATAGGTATGTTCAGTTTCATCTGGTTGTTTTGTTGCTGTTGCTGAGGAATAAACATATGGCGCCGGACTGAGGAGGGAGGAATTTTTATTGGTACCGCGCCCTCCTCCTGAAAAAGGGGTGGAGTTCGAAATGTAATGGCACTGTGCCCTCGCGCCTCTCCTCCTGAAAAAGGTGAGGAATAAAGATAGTGGCGCCGCGCCAAGGAGGGAGGAGTTTTTATTGGCGCCGTGGGAGGTGTTTCTATTGTCACCAAGTTTTTATGGGTGTGCGGGAGGAGTGAGGTGTTTTTATTGGCACCGCGCCCTACTCCTCAAGGGGGGAGGAGTTTCTATTGGCGCCACGCCCTCCCTTTCACTCAACTTTTTACTAACATATTCATCTCCCCATCCCACTTTTTCAATTCCGCCACTGCTAGTTATATTTCATCTGTCCTTGACTAAAATTTACCCATTGATTGTGCCACCCTTATTGGCCAAGCCACCCTCATCAATCAAGATGAACAACCAAGTGCCCTCCCCCAACTTTGCGACCTCCCCCAACCAAGCGTCATGGTTGTCAACCAAGGGTCATTGTCCAACCAAGCGACCTCCCCCAACCAAGCGTGCTTCTCCAACCAGGCGACCTCCCCCAACCAAGAGTGCCTGTCCAACCAAGCGCTCTCCTCATTGTCCAACCAGGCTACCTCCCCCGACCAAGCGTTCTTGTCCAACCAAGCACCCTCCCCAAACTTTGCGATCTCCCCCAACCAAATATCATTGTCCAACCAAGCCTCCTTGTCCGATCAAGTGCTGCCCTCCTCCAACCATGCTCCCTTGTCCAACCAAGCGCCCTCCAACTGTGCTATCTCCCCCAACCCCTCGTCCAACCAAGCGCCCTTCCCCAAATTGCCGCCCTTCTCCAACTTTGCACCCTACCCAAATCAAGTGGCTTCCCCCGATTTGTTTATAGTACCAGCTGGAGCAGTTACTGAGGAGAATGAGATGACCATGTCAACTGCGATGGCACCAGCAGAAGAGGTGGTGACAGCAGGGGAGGACACAGACCCCATAAATAGTGATAAATTTTCAGTGCTATCATCTAAATGTGATTTTCTTGCCCTTCCAGGCACAGATCACGAGTGTGATTCAGTTGATTCTGAAACAGGCTTGTGGGTCAAATGTTCTGTTTGTGACATACACGTAAATTTGAGGGCAAGTCCCCCGCGCCCTTACAATGTTATACCATCCAGAACAAATCGGCCATTCACTTTATCTCGATGGTTGGAGCACAAGGACACTTAGATTCACAAAAGAGTGCTTGTGTTTGCAAGTGGTCCGGACTAGACGAGCTGGAAAAAAGTGGCACCATGGATAGATTTGAGAAAGAGACTCTAAATCAGTTATGCAAGACACAGAAGACCATACAATTTTTTTGCCAAAGTCACCTGGTCCATTGGTGCAGGCAACTATGGTGACCGCTAAGCATAAATGTGATGCTGGTCCATTGGCACAGGCAACCAAGGTGACCGCCAAGGATACATGTGATGCCACGAACACAATTTCATCAAGATCGTGTGAGGGGATAATCCTTGCCTATGTATTGACACACTGCAGAAAAAAATTGATGCGTTTATTCAATATTGAGCTATTTCATCATCAGCAACGTATTTTGCTGGGACAGTGCCATGGAATGGATTATCCAAAGTGTTTGCAAATGTCTGTATGCCCAACAAAGCCACATATCAGAAGCACAATAAGCTATATCAGTGTTCAAAATGTTGTGGTCTTTCGTAAGTCAGTGACCATTCATTTATGATTACTACTAAACAACATTCGTGTTTCACTTACGCACATTGATGCTTTCTTCCCGGTCGCCTAAGGGGTCCCAAAATCAGACAGACCATCAAAAACCGCGGTGATAAAATAAAATCGCACTTTGAATTCTATCTCGGTCATTGATTTCACATGGGGACCTTGATTTCATGAGGGCACTTGTGTGTTCAAGTGAGGATATATTTAGTGCACTGGGAAAAGATCTGAGGAAGGGATTGTTAAATCAAGTCAAGTTCCACAAATCAATGACACCAATGACCATGAAGGCAATATCCATTGAAGGACAATCTGATTCGATTCCTAGTATGGATAAATTCCTGCATAATTTCAACCGTCTCTATATTACATCAGAGGCCTTCAGAGGCAATTTGATGGTCGGTTTGATGACCGCTTTTGTTGCAAAATCGGAAGGTGAGAGAAATCCACAGTACAGCCAGAGAGTGCTCAATTACATGCTGGCATTATCTGCAAGTGGTGACAGAAAAGCTTTCCAGTTTGTGTCAGCCAATCTTTGCTCTGTCTCAGTACGGCACATTGCTTGCATAACAAGCAAGAAACGATCTGCACCGTGCATTGACCTAGATGAGGATGAGATGGTGTATAGAGTCAAGGATCAAATACAGAAGATAATAAGCCATTGTGAAAAAGTTGGGCTCTCTGAACGAGTTGCATTCACTGCTGGTTTTGATGGTACAGTGCTTACTAAGTCCTTTCAGATTCACTATTCAAGTGATGGCAATGCGGTAGTTCGAGGGGTGTACCCCAACCATTTCCAGCCACTTCCAGAGAGGAACTCCGGTGACCATGATGGTGACGCAGTTGCCAAATTTTTGGGCCAACGTGTAAATGGAGAGAAAGGGGAAGCGGCATCGGAAATCAAAGTTTCTGTGCTATCCTTCCAATGTACCCCTCCTGGAACATGTCCATATTACACACTTGTTGGTCGTCCACAAACGATTAATCAGCAAACTACATTTGGATTGGAAGTTGTCAATGCTTGTCTACGTGCAACGATTGAAGATTGGAATTCTATTTCGTTGAACTCTACAACAGATTGAGTATCCACTGAAGTACAGTGGAATAAAGAAGTCACATTGGATTACCTTGATGG
>JALLBA010000534.1:0-16711 GCA_036939675.1 Cyclostephanos invisitatus
TCCGGTTGTGATATAAATGCATGATTTTGTCGACCGTCTCCTGGGGCAACGGTTTGCCGTATTTGTCGTAATAAAAGGTTCCATAACCCTCGACGACATCGGTGGACATTTCATATATCTTTTGAATGCGGCGCCGCAAACGGATGCGAGTGACATCGGATATGTTCAAAATCCGACGAGATTTGGTAGCACGACTCTCATCGTGCTCACGCTGCATGAGAGAAGGAAGACGCGCAGTTCCAGCAGAGTCAGGGGGGGCGGGGAACAATATCGTTGCAATATCTGGACGGCCATCATCTGGCTTCGGCTTAGAGGGGGGAGTGGTGACCGGATCTGTCATCGCAATATGGACACAGGACGCATTGAAAAAAAACAGTACAATATTATGGAGCAGAGATATGATACTCGTGAGGTAGTTGAGATTGTACATTGAAGTAAGGTGAGGTATTTTGGATCATCCATAATGCATGGTGAGATAATATGGATGATGGAATCGTGGACAAAGAGAGACGTATTTTGGATGGTCTGACTATGAGGGAGGTATTTCAGATACCTTACAAAGTTAAGTGAGGCAGTGGGGATTGATACCAACATAAGCTAGGTATTTGAAATTGGAGATCAAACAGGTGAGGCATTTTGGACCTCATTTATTTGTAAGTGAGGTATTATGGATGACGTTCTTACTAGGTGAGTCATTATGGATACGGTGTATTTGTTAGGTGAGGCAGTGGGGATTGATACCAACATAAGCGAGGTATTGGGGATTGAAGAGCAGACAGGTGAGGCATTTTGGATGGCATTTATTTGTAAGTGAGGTAATATGGATGTAGGGAGTTTTTTCTAGGTGAGGCATTATGGATAGGGTGTATTTTTTAGCGATGGGGCGAGGCTGCAAGCAAGGGTTAATAAAATCACTTTCTCGCAGGAAAACTTCAACATGATAGATGTGACTGTCCCATTGTCGGGCGAGGTATTTTGGATTGAGCGTCTTGTGGCGAGGCAGTGGGAAAGGGTTGAGGTTTACATACAGGCATTCTCCGGTTTTTCCCTAGATAATAGTACGATAGTACGTATCGCACCTATCCCTCCAAAAGTCGACGCGCGATTTTCGGGGCGACGGACAGATGATTCCCCTTCATCGTCGTTGTCATCGTCGGAGCAGCCTAGCAGCGATGGTGGATGAAAGAGGGAGACGACCATTAAAAGCACCACGAGCGGTGGTAGGGGGCATCAATGGCCAGCGGGGTGAGAGCAGGAGGATGAGGCGTCGCAGCGTCGACGTCGGCGGCGGCTTCCGCGGTCACGGTCCGCCCGGGAGGTTGGGTTGGCTCGGCGATGGCATGTTGACGACGATGACAGCGAATGACGATGACGACGATGACGGTGATGATGACGGCGATGATGACCGACAAAATTCCGTGGTGGTCGATGAAGACGATGACGACGACGATGGCGTTTACCTCAATTATGATGATGATATTACCAATGCCGACGCCGGATCCGGCGGAAGTGCCATCGGCGATTATAACAATGACGACGACGACGCAGCCGCAGTACCAAAAGCCGTTGTGGATCTCACCGGCGACGACGACGACGATGATGATGATGATGAAAATGACGCGGGCGTGGGGAGGGACGGGGATGGCGCAACTTTCACCCCGGCGACGAAACGCGGGCCATCGTCATACGCGTCGGCGTCAACGACAATCGCGAAAATGGAAGGGATTGCTAGGAGAGGGGGGAACGTGAAGTCGTCATCGACCAACGCCACATCCTCCGCCGAAGGCAGTTGTGGTGTGAAATTTTTGAGGGGGCGGGTGGCGAGAACGAGAACGAAGTCATCGTCGTTGTCGTCCGCCACGGCATCGTCGTCGAGGAATAATAATGTCACGTCGACGTCGACGACGAAAAAGGCTCACGCCACCGCGACAATCGCCGCCTCGTCGATGATGTGGATCGACAAGTACTCGCCGCGACGTTCGTCGGATCTATGCGTACCGACCAAGAAGGTCGATGAGGTTAAAAGCTTTCTAATTTCTTACGTCGATTATTGCCGTAGCATTCGTCGTCGTCGTGCGGCCTTGTCTTCCGCTGCCTCTGCCTCATCATTGTATCCTCCCTCCCGGGATCGGTCAAAACGGCGACGTTATCGGGGGGGGGGAATGATGTTGGATCGCGACTTTGATGCATCAATGTCTCCATCGGACGTCCAAATTGACGACGATGACGAAATTGACAATGACGATCTCGGGGAGGCGACGTTGCATGACGAAAATACCACCCCTCCCTCATTGAAATTGATGATATTGACGGGCGCTCCTGGCATAGGCAAGTCGGCGATGGTACGCGCCTTGGCATGTGAGATGAATATCGAGATACTATCATGGGATGACTCGCAAATCGAATACAACAACAACAACAGCGCTGATTATTATTATTTCGACGCAATCACTGGCGGGGGGAATTTACCGTATCAGAGTCGACTCGATTCGTTCAATGCTTTCTTGACACAGGGGGGCGCGGGCATGACGTCGTTGGACTTGCTCGTGGGCGGCGGCGACGATGAAGGAGATGTCGATGGTGGCGGCGAAGGTGTTGATATCGGAGGAGGGGGTCATCGACGACGGGTGATAGTTGCAGACGAAGAAAATGGCAGAAAGAGGAAAGGGAGGAGGGATGGAATGACTAAAGATGACGATATGAGGACGCATGATGATAAGGGATCGCGGGGGAAGGATGGTTTGGGAGATGGCGGGGAGAAGACGACGCTTATACTTGTGGAGGAGGTGCGTCGTTTGTATTATATTTCTTGTCCATGAGAATCTAATCATTGCACAAAATTGTGACATAGCGACCATCTTTTTCCTGAATATTCATCCGCCTACCTTAAAGCATATCTCACATGTTTTGTTTCTTTGTGCACTAAAATGCTTTTGTCCTCTCGTCTTTTTTCGTTATTTTTTGTTGTTAACACCTCTTTATGGGGGACGAAATCCGAAAAAAATATCTAATAAGATTCCAAATCTGTACAATCCCGAGGCCGAGAGATTATTTCGGTGAGGTTTTTTTTTTTACATCCGTGGTCGTAGCTTTCTTAAAACGATGTCGAATGGCATACATCGAAAGAGTCACCTCAAACGCATTTATACTGGGCGACGGCGTTATCCGATGATTTTTTCTCCTCTCCTCGTCCAAAGCACGAGTATTTCTTGAACGGCTCACATTCTTTTGCATGTACTCGTTCCCGCTTCCCCCCCCCCCCCCCCCCCCGAATACGATTACTCGGATTGTTTAGCAACATCATGGAGCAACACGTCCAACAAACGCAGGTACCCATGATCTTAATCTTCAGCGAGGTTAGCGAGGGAAAGCACAGGCCCGAGGACTTAGAACGCCTGCTTCCCTCCTACCTGCTGTATTCGCCATTGGTACATATTCTACAAATCAACCCGACGACAAAGTCCCAAATGAAGAAGTGTTTGCAATCCATCGCCAAGGCCGAGGGTATTGATAGGGGCCTGACTTCGAATTTTTATGAGGAAATCCACTATCGAAGCGGGGGGGACCTCCGCCATGCCATATTCGACATGCAATTCCGTTACGGCTGCCACGCTCGCTCCACGTCGAGGCATTTAAATGGGAATGACAATTGCAGGAGCGCGAAGAAGGATGCAAAATTGTCGACGTTTCATGCGTTGGGTAAGCTATTATATGCCAAGAGAAAGCAGCGGCAGCCCTCGTCACGATCGGTGGCGCTTGATTCCGATAACGATGAACCTCCCTCGAGAGTCACCGCGTTTACTCCTCCGACTCGATCACCATTGACACTGTGGGACGACGGAAGGGGTCCGTTGGAATTCGTGCCTGAGGATGTCCTATCTCGTATTGATATGGGCATCGATTCTGCGATATCCTTCCTTACGTTTCACTGTCCCGACTTCTTTACGGACATCACGGAATTGAGTCGATCGTACGACCTGATGTCCGACTCCGCCACGTTCGTGCATCAGTTGTTTGACGGTCGTCAGCGGAACGACGGTCCCTTCCCCATGGACTACGCCGCGTCCATCGGTGGCAGGGCCGTGGCCCATGCGAACGTTCACCCGGCGCCACAGAAATTTCGACAATTCTCGGCGCCGAAGGTGTTCGGCGTGATGAAAAAGAAACGCGAGAATGAAACGAAGATCGAGCATTTGCGCAGGCGGCTGTCGTCCGTTGGTCGCGGTGGCGTTGGGGGTGCCGATGATCGGGAGACCACCTCCATCCGCGGCAATATCGGCTCGGCGAATCAGTTTGTCACGGAGAGCCTCCCGTACTTTCGAATCGTAATTCCCCAGGGTACGGATGCGCGTTGTTACATGCGAATTAGATCATTATTCACCAACCCGCGAATCTGCTTCTCTTTTTTCGTTCATTTCACAAGATGTCAACACCGCTCTGGCCAACTTACATTCCTACGCCAAAAATTCCGATGAAATGACATGCGTCGAAACACGCATAGAGGAAGAGAATCGCGTTTTATTGGATGATGATTTAGTCGACGATGATGAGTGGTGAAATTTGGAGGTGGGCAAAAAGAAGTCCTGCATTGGGCGCTATCACGAATGATCGTAAAATTGAGCTGATGATTCTACGTCACTGTGCATAAAGCTCGATTTCGTCGATGATTTCTATGCCATGGGCAGGGAGGATCTTGGCTAGATCAAAATGCCAACTCTCACGAGCATGCATGCTTTTGTACGTGTTTTTGCATTCCGGACAACTGTGCACAAACAAGGAGCGGCATTAAGATGTTAGACATTGTTTCAGGCATATTACATCCTCGATGTTAATTCTTTTTCGTAAGGTGGATATTCTTGCTGAAATCGTACACCCTCGTATTAAGTGCTATCCTGCGTAGATCTACTTATTGTCACACAATATTCTTTCTCCTCGAATATTTTCTTTGGAATCTATTTCGATGCAGCGATCTAGCATCGCAGTGTTAGGATGAGATACCCGAACCCCTGCAAGATTGCAAAAATTAAGGCAAAAATATGATAATGAAACAAGAACTACAATGAAACGCAAGAGGCCTTAAAATACCTAGGAGTTCTAGGAGTACAATTATTAACAGCTTTGCGGTTCCGTTCTCTCTGCAAATTGGCTTGCTCTCTTATTCTCGCTGACAACGCCAACGAGTCGTAGATTAGATACCGTTTAGAAGACAAACACACACAAAGAAACAAATACCCGTCCAACAAAATCAATTTTCGTATGATGCAGCATAATCACGCCAAATAAGATAATCCGCTCAAATATCTGCGTTCTCTCGTTTAGGGATAGTCATTACTATCTCCCATGCCAATGGTAAGTTCGTCCAATGCTTGTAGCATGCCTTTGTTTTGGAGCTTGTACTTGGACACCTCTGATGAAAGTATGATGACCTGGTGTTCCAAGATGGCACTCTCGTGTTGGGCTTCTTCCAGATTTTTTGTCATGAGAGCGAGGCTGGATAGCTCTTCTTGAATTATAGCGATCATATCATCAAACGACCAGTGTTGCATCAAATGTGCTCCCTTCCCCCGATGAGAACAAAGAGGCGCCAGCTTTGCCTCGTACGATCGAATTTGCGCCTCATGCGCTGATCTAGCTTCAAGTCTGAATGCTTGATATTCTTGCTTTAGTGATGCGACAATATTCTCCAGAGAAGATCTCTCCCCATGAACATTATCTAGCTTTTTAAATGCTAACTTTAATTCTCCTCTAAGTCGGGAAAATTCCCCCTCTAATATGAGGGTCATGTCGTCGAAGGTTTGATGTTGCGGTTGAAGAGTCCCATTCCCATCTGCCACACACAGTGATTCCAACTTGGCCTTCAAATATTTCACTTGTGCATCCGCTGCAGCTCTTGATTCCACCTTGAACGCCTCATATTCCTTTTTGAGTGATGTGATAATATTCTCTAGGCATGCTATCTCGCACTGGTTAGCTTCCTGCTGCCGTTTGTATCTCTGGATGTTACGCTGGTTTTCTTCATTTCGTTTAACATTCAGCTCATCGATGCTCCTCGTGAGAGTTTCGCATTCTTTTTCCATTCTCTCAGTCATGCGCTCGGAATACGCTAATTTTTCCTTAAGATAATCAACCTCTTTTACCGATGCCTCTAACATAGACTGGACTTTTGTGATTGATTCGGCTAATGACTCGCATGATTCAATCTTACACCTAAATTCATCAGCTTCTTGCCTTGAGAACTCCAGCTTACGAATAGTATCGTCTCTATCCCTCGTCACTGACTGAAGGACGTCTTGCTCCTGCTTCTTCTCAATCTCAAGGGCTTTAATTTTATCCCCCATGTCTGAGAGTTGTTTCTGATCTGCAAATAATAATTTTTGAACATCCGAAAGGGTGCTTGCCGAGATCAACAATTCCGCAGAAAGTTCTTCGATCCGGGCCAACGCTGCGTCCTTTTCACTTTCTACACCCGCAAAGCGATCGCCGAGAATTTCATTTTGCAACTTCTCGCTAGCAATCTGACTTGCTGCATCCTCAAGAAGTACTTCCAATTCCCGCTTTCCTGCTTCATTCGTGATGAACCTGATCTGAGCATTATCTACCTGCTGAATTAGGGACCGAATTTCCTCAGAGCGCTCCTTCGCCTTTTCGGCAAGAAACTTCACGGTCAGCTCAAGTGCCAGCGAACATTCATGAAGACTCTGCTGTTGCTGTTCAGCCGCCGAGGTTTCTGCCGAAGTGTGTGGCTGGTGCTGGGTGTCGTTTACCCCCTCCTCCGCACAGCTGAGGTCACGCAAAACATGAAGCAGATCTGCATCAAGTGATGCTAGTGTGGAACGTAGCAGGGCTTGCTCAGTAGCCGACGCTTCCGTCAAAGATTTCACAACTTTCACCAACCTTTCCTCTTCAATCAACGCTTGGAGCAATTCCGCCTCGATCGATGCAATATTGGAACTCTGCCGCTCTTGCTTAGCAGCCGACGTTTCCGTCAAAATGTGCAATCGGCTTTCGAGGTCAGTTTTGTCAGCCTCTAGAGCTTTAATAACTTCTGCGTGACTGCATTCCAACCGCTTTACAACTCCGCCCAGCCTTTCCTCTTCAATCGACGCTTCACGCAATTTTTCTTCGAGAGACAGAATCTTCGAACTCAGCTTCTCCTCCAGCCACCGAGCCTCAAATTCGGCGCTATTAAGTGATTTCTTCAGGGTCTCAATTTGCTGGGTCGTATCTTGTGTCAGATCTATCAAACCTTTTTTTTCGTTCTCCAAAAGTGCCAGTTTCTCTGCATAATTGCTCTGCGACAATTTCATTTCACTATCCAGCCTCTCTACCTCCTGCGTCGATCGAAGCAAGTTCTCCTCGATTGTTGCTATCTTAGAACAAAGAATCTCTTGCTCCGAACAAGCCTCTTTCTTCGCATCATGCAGCTTCGCAGTTATGGAGATGATTTTTTTACTTGCATCTTCGACCTCCTTCGACAGGAGTTCGTTTCGAGCACTGATCTCCTGTACACGACCCTCCAACTCGCTGATAGCGGCAGTTTTCTCAATAATGGCCGTTCGCAACTCATCTCTCTCACTTTGCAATGAACTGAAATTCATTTTCATCTCTTCAATGATATGCATTGATGATGACGTTTCGGTCAATTCACGTAGGTTGTTGAGTGTCAAGGAAGCTCGAGCGGCATGAGGCTCTCTCCCTGACATCATGTTACCATTTTCAGTGTTCAATTCCGCAAGCATTTTGTTTCCTGGATGAGAAACATTTTCATTCTCCTTTCCCATTCCATGGACACTGCTATTTAGTGTAGTAATCTCCTTTCGCATCATTTCTTGCTCGGCCAACAGCGTGTGCATCTTCACTGCGGTATCATCAAGGGATTTCTGCGCGGCTTCAAGCTCATTCCGTAGACTGTCAGCATTCTGCCTTGACTGGAGCAGGTCAGATTCATGAATAGCAATAAAAACTTTGAGTCGCCGGCTCTCCTCACGAGCCATCGTCTTTGAATCGATCAGCTGTGTATTGAGTTGTTCAACTTCAGACGTCATGATATGCATTCGGTGCTCCATTTCACTTATCTGATTCAACAAGTCTTTCTGATTTACCAAGCCATTTTTTATGTCCTCCAAACGCGCCATTGTATCTGCATGACTGTTCGTTATTTCCAATATGACACTACCAAGCCTCTTCTCTTCGTTCTCCGATCGAAGCAAGTCTGTCTCAAGCGATGCTATCTTAGAATTGAATTCCGCCCGCTCTTTAATAGCCATCACATTGGCCTTTTGAAGCTCTGCAACCATATCCTCACATTCCCCATTCTTCTCTGCCAAGTGCGCCTGTAACTCATTGATAGAATTCTCGAAGATATGAAAATTCTCGACCTGTTGTTTTAATGTGTCAATCTCAGCTAGAAGATCATCCTTCTCTTTCAACAGGAATACTTTCTCGGCTTCAGCAGACTCTATGCGTTGTGAGATTTTCGATAGCCCCCCGTTTGATGCAACCTGCTGCGATTGCAAATTCTCAATCAGAGTGCGATAGTCTGAGTCGTTTTTCTGTAGCGTTTCAACCTGTTGCTTCAACGTGTCGTACGCTGCCAAAAGATCATCCCTCTCTTTAGACAATGACCTCGTCTCAGCCTCGGCCGTCTCTACGCGATTTACCAAGCCATTTTTAATGTCCTCCAAATGCGCCATTGTCTCTGCATGACTGTTCGTTATTCCCAATATGACACTACCAAGCCGCTTCTCTTCGTTCTCCGATCGAAGCAAGTCTGTCTCAAGCGATGCTATCTTAGAATTGAATTCCGCCCGCTCTTTATTAGCCATCACATTGGTCCTTTGAAGCTCTGCGACCATATCCTCGCTTTCCTTTTTCGTCCCTACCAGTTGCGCCTGTAACTCATTGATAGAATTCTCGGAGATCTGAATAGCCTGTTTTAAAGTGTCGATCTCAGCTAGACGATCATCCTTCTCTTTCAAACGTAATATTTTCTCGGCTTCAGCAGACTCTGTGCGTTGTGAGAAAGCAACCAGCTGCGATTGCAAATTCTCAATCAAAGTGCGATAGTCTGAATCGTTTTTCTGAAGCGTTTCAACCTGTTGTTTCAACGTGTCGTTCGCTGCCAAAAGATCATCTCTCTCCTTCGACAATAACCTCGTCTCTTCTTCGGCCGTCTCTACACGTTGAGAGATTTCTGATGACTCCTTCGTAGATGCTGACAGTTGTGATTCCAATTCTTCAATCAAGGTGCGGTGTAACGATGAAATAACTACATCGTTCCTTTTAAAATGAAATTTATTACGCACGGTGGTATATCAGCCGGGACGGGTGATAGTGTGAGAAGAACCAATCGTACATCAGATATGATCGAGTTGGGGAGCGGGGTATTTACACTCACATTTTTTTCTCCGGAGCTTTAGCTTCAAGATTACTTTCGTCCAAAACGCATTCTGACTTATCCGTGGACTGGCGTAGGATTTCATATTCCTCTGGTCTCAATTCTTGAACATCCGTGCCAAACGATTTAATGTGAGAGTGCCCCCTTGTTGCCGACTTGACCTCATCTAGAGCGGCCGCCAACTCTGAGCATTTCTCGTTCCCAAGATCAACCGCCCGAACGAGTTCGTCGATTCTTTTGCTCATCTCCTCATTCCGTGTCACCAGTTCGTGCATTTCCATATCCCAGCCCTCCCGCTCATTCTTCAACCGCATGTCCATATCGAGACTCTGATGAATTTCAACATTTGGCCTCACCGTGCTGTTCTCACCCGACAGATCACTATCCTTCGACAATGACCTCGTCTTGGCGTCGGCGGACTCGACGCGTTGTGCGAACATGGATAACTCCTCGTTCGATGCGACCAGTCGCGATTGCAAGTCCTCAATTATTGCGCGATGCTTTGTTTCGTTCCGATGATGAATTTCGGACTGTTCCCTGAAGGCGCTGTTCTCCGCGAACAGATCATCCCTCTCCTTCGTAAGCGCCCTCTTCTCGGCTTCGGCATACTCCAAACGTCGTGCGATATCCGATAACTCCGATCTCGATGATGCCAGTTGAGAATGCAAATCCTCGATCAGGGAGCACCACTCGATCCCGCCCCGTTGCAATTCCTCCACTTGAACGATCAATCCATCGCGTTCCCCAACCAACGTAGCAACGGAGTCGACGAGCTTCTCTCGTCCCGTGAGTTCCTCGGTCTCCTCTTCCATCGGCCCATCCCCGTCGACCCGCCTCTGACGTCCGCCTCCAACGAGTCCCGTAATCTCCTCGCGAATCACCTCGTATGCTGCCACCGTCCCGGTAAGTTCCGAGAGGAGATATTCTGCATCCTCCAGCGCCCGCCTATCCGCGCCATTCGCAGCCCGCGATTCCAGCACCTCCGCCTCCCTCGCCTCGGCCGCCTCCCGTATCTCCCGTCGGAGGGACTCGATTTCCATCCTCAGTCCCTCCTTCTCCCGCGTGTGGGATGCCTCCACATCGTTCATACCGTCGCGCAGGGACCGGTTGTCCAATGCGAGTTCGTCGCGCTCCCTCGTGAGACTTTCGCGCTCATTGCCGACTTTCATCACCTCGTTCGCCATCCCGACGATGTCGTTGCGCAATACCGTTACCTCCATTAATAATTCATCCCGTTCCTCCATGACGTTCATCGTTTTCGTCCTTATATCATCGAGGAACCTCTTCAGGTCGTCTCGATCATTTTCGAGTTTCGACGCATACTCGATCGATGATACGTACTTGGATTGCCAACCGTCCGAATCCTTCGCGAGTAAGTCGATCGTGGCCTCGAGTTCGATATTCGTAGCGATCAACATGCGACGCTCCTCCACCTGATCCTTTTGGTCCGCATCCACGTTCTCGGGGGAAGAGGAGGGAGCGGAGACGGAGGCGGGATGACTGGAGGCCTCGGCATCCCGTAACCTCGCCCCCATGATATCATCGTGCCTTTCCCTCCACATGTCCCTCTCCGCCTCCATCACCGCCATGGCATTGGCATAACCCTCCCTTTCCAATGCGAACGTCGCACGTTCTTCCTCTATGACCATCCTTATAAGATCGTCCCTCTCCCTCTCCCTCTCCCTCTCCGCATCTTCATCGTCCTCGTCATCATCATCCGCATCCTCGATCGTCGTGTCGCCGCCGCCGCCGCCTCCGCCGCCGCCGCCCACCCTTTTCTCGCAACGCGCCTCGTCCCTCTCCCTCCGCACCCTGTCCAATTCGTCGCGCGCCGAGTGTAGCAAATTGCGCAATTCGACGAATTCGCCCTCCCTATCCAACATGGCCCTATCCCTGATATCCCACGATTCCTTCTCCTCGAGATGTCGGCGGGATAATTCCGATAGGTTCATTTGCGATGCGCGATAGGATTCGGATAATTCGACGATCAGCGCCTTCATATCGTTGCATGCGCCGATAAGGTCCATCGTCGCATCGTCGTCCATCCCCCATCCTCCCTCCCCCCCCCGTCCTCCTCCGTCCACGTCCCCACCCCCCCATCCCCCATCCCCAAACGTCGAACGCAATTCCCGCATCAATTTCCCATTGATCGACCTGTAATACTCGTTCTCGTCGAGCGCGCGACGTATCGCGATTTCGTACTCGCGCATGCCCCGCCGGCCATCCCCATCCTCGCTCCCCCCCGGTCCCGAGGATCGCGCCGTCGTCGTCGTCGTCGTCGTCGACGTCGTCGTGTGCCCCCCCGCGATCGCATCCGCCCTCCCCCCCGCCGTCGATTCGTGCGATGTCGTCGCGTCCTCGGGGGGGGACGGCGCCTGTCGAATTTCGATGGACGACGACGACGACGAGGACGACGACGAGAGCCAGTCGCGATCGTCGCCGCCGTCGTCGTCGTCGTCGTCGTCGTCGTCGTTATTCTCGAGATGACGACGGCGACGACGACGTGCACGGCGATTCGATGACGGCGGGGGGGGGGATGCCGTCGCATACGCCCCGCCGCCCGCGTCGGCGTCGGCAATCGTCGTCCTCCCGTCATCGTCGCGATTCGTCCCTCCGACACCGCCCTTGACGCCCCCCTCGCCGCCGCGGGAGGAGGAGGGGCGTCGATTCTCGTCATTGGCCTTCGCGATCTCGGGGGATGCGAATCCCCCCGCCGACACGGCGGTCGCATCCTCGTCGTCCTCGTCGTCGTCGACGTCGACGACGATGGATCCTCCGACGAATGCTGCCCCCCCAACCACCGCCGCCCTCTCGTCCTGGGGGGTCGGGGTCGTCATTTATCTGTGTGATGGCAGGATACTGCTACTCACTTATCTCGTAGACGACATAATGGTAACTCAAGTATCGGAGATGAATGTTCATGGTGGTGCATACGAAAAAAATAATACTTGAACTCACAGGTAGTATTGTAGAAGAAAATGAAGGAAAATCCGTCCCGCGGCCCGTTTCCGCCAAAGAGAAAGGGGGGGGCCGGGGCCGGGGCGGGGAGGGGTAGAAGCTTTCACGTCGTCGGCAGCAAATTTTAATCTCCCATGGAATATTTTATGTGCAAAGTGTTATCGAGGTAAAGTATGAATTGAAATTTTGGATCCCCATCTCGTCCTCTCGCGCCGCCGCCGCCCCTCAAAGGTCCAAAAATTGAACCACCATAATATATCATATGTCAACAAAACGATAACGATAACGATAACGTGGATCCAAGAGCGAATTATCACGGCACCATCTTCACCGGCGATCCCAAGCGCGTCAAACTCGATGGGGTATTACAATTCCAATGNGAATTATCACGGCACCATCTTCACCGGCGATCCCAAGCGCGTCAAACTCGATGGGGTATTACAATTCCAATGGCGGGAACGTCGATTACCTCCCCGATTACGAATGCATCGGCGATTCAACAATTCCATCGGATCGCAAGTGTCCCCACGTCCTTCGTCGGGATGGCGATGTCGAGGAGAATGATGGCAATGTCGGCAGTTCTAACAGCAGCAGCAGCGGCAGCAGCAGCAGTAGCAGCAGCAACAACAACAACTCTTCCATGGGCCTGTCGACGTCCGGCGGATGGGACGGACGATTGCTCCACGTCAACATGCCTAGCTATCGCGATCCGCTGTGTCCGCGCACGCTGGTGAACCTCTTCGCCAAGAGCAAGCGCCCGAACGATATTCGGGTTCGGATACTGCAGCAGAACGTGCCCTAGGAGGACGATCACTGTCCCGAGAAGTACTGCGAGATGATGATGGACATCATGAAAATGGAGGGCGAATATGCATGTCCGCATCGGGATCAGGTATATATCCACGAAATACACGCCCGCGATGCCGCCGGGCCGACCTACGCGCGGGGGGGCTCATCGGCAAGGACATGTGGAACGCCCTACCTTGATAACGAGATCAGTCCGCGGGTATTTCTGCATGTCCACCCGATTCGCACATGGACTTTCGAGCCCGATTGGGACGATAAAATGGTCGAGATGTGGTACATGACGAGGAACGAGCATGGCATATGGAGCACCTGCGTCGCGAATATCGATCAGGTCGGGAGGAACTTAAACGGGTATTCACGTCGCAGGTTCGCACTCACGCCACGAAGTGCGCTTACGAACTGAGCAGGCCGAAGCTGACCAACTCTACATGGGGGCGCGGGCCTTGGCGTCTCGAAGTGCCACGCCGAATGGAAGGTCCCGGTCGATCCGCACACGCCCGGCATATTCGACGGCGAGGAATTCAACCGCGCGTCTCGCTTCTGGACGTACGGGTACGACATATACGCACCCCATCGGGTGTACGTAGTGCACGATTATCTGGGAAGTCAGCACAATCCCATGACGTCGAGTTGGGGTGGATACCCAGTATGCCCATTACCGGTTGTATACGATGTTGGACATACCCGGTGGCGAGGTGGACGTCGAGAAGGCGAGTACNGTATGCCCATTACCGGTTGTATACGATGTTGGACATACCCGGTGGCGAGGTGGACGTCGAGAAGGCGAGTACGATGAAGAGATCCAAGTACGGATTGGGCGATCGTCGCAGTCTCGATCGGCTGATACAATTCAGCGGCATCGATTTGCGCAATTGCAAGAATACGATAGACGGCTTCGATCGATGCGGCAATTTGCAGTGGATGCCATTCGTCGAGCATCCAAGGGGGGTGAATTACATACCAAAATTCGACGACATCGACGAATCGCCGTTGGATTTGCCGTACGATCACACGTGCGTGTGGTACGATCCGAACGATGGGGGGGATGCAAACGCCGCCGTCGTCGTCATCGACGACAAGGAGGTTAGACGGGCAAAAGAGGTGGAGGATGGCGATTTAATGGAATTGGAGAGGGCGATGATGATTGCGGCGCAGGACGCCCACAGGAACGAGGCGATGAGGATCGCAGCGGACGTATCGGTACGCGTGGATCACGAGTCGCTTGCGGCGGCGCTCGTGTTGGAGGCGGGGGATGGAGGCGTCGTCCCATCGAGCGCCTATAGCGTGGACCATGCGCGCGTTTTGTCCTCCGACCGCCACCATCCCGGCGTCGGCATCGACGGTCGCCGCGAGGTGATACTACGCCACCAAAGTCGCGATGTTGGGCGATCGTATATCCAGGGGACACCTTCGATTCTTCTTCCCGAGGTTGGCTGTCGTCGGCGTCGTCAATGGAGTAGGCGGCGGTGGCAGCGGCGAGGGGGGGGGGAGACTCAGTCGATGTCGACAAGGGATACTCGCCTCCCAGAAGGTTCTCCTTCTTCCCCGTGAGCAGTCGAGGATCATCGAGTCTTGGGGGGCTACGACGGCACGGGGTGGAACACTTGCCCATGCAGGTGAAGCTGGTCGTGTTCGCGATGGTGTTGGGATTGTGCGTAGTCATTGTCTCGTCGGGGGGGGAGAGACGAAGGAGGAAGGCCGAGTCCAACAAGAGAGTTGAGATTACGTGATATCGTTGCCATGTCGACTGAACGTACTCCGTTCGCCTTGTTGCCCTCGATGTTGTCCTTCCCACCCACCATCCCCTCCTGTATTCTTCGTCTTGCGGGTTTATATATTATTTATTTAGTACGGAATAGATGTATCCACATATCATTCAGTGCCATCTGATGTACAATGTACAAATGGTTCTCCGTCTCGATTGTATGTAGCAATACTCCCGACAGCGAAACTGATCAGGAGTAACTCAACTCGCCTTGAGTTGATGATATCGATGATACTGCACGATGCCGATGAGACTACATCTATTCATACGTACGGATGTTCTAATACCATTGACTGTGGGCAACGTATTCATTGACTTCGACACACGAACTTAATTTTTCTTAAAAAATTATCTTATGTTCTGTACAAACGTAGATCACGCCAAAATAAAAACAGAAGAACCCATCGCTCATTTATGGCATGCACATGTGAATTGAGCGTTGTCAAGGCAACTTCTAGAATTCGCCATTGAACATCGAAGTTACATAGAGTGGGGCTCAGACGGCATAGACATCCCGTCGAAGTGGACACCCTCGAGAGAGTAACCACCTCCACTCTCCGGTTCGGGTTCTTGTAAGGCCGTAGGACTGGTAGGAGGAGAAGTAGAAGGAGGAGAAGTCTTTGTTATGTGAAGGAGAGAGGAGTGAATAATATGTGCTCACATGAGAGTACGACTAGACTAATATAATCAAAAAAGAATACATGGTTATGGGGAGAAGGGGGACTTACCGGTGCTTTACCGGTCTTGCCTTTGCCGGACTTGCCTGATGGTTTGGTGTTCCAAATGAATTGAGTTTCAACTGTAAAAGGGTCCTCTCCGCCAGAAAGGGTGGCGACTCCATCAACATTAATTTCATATTCACCCCAACGTTTAAACTGATATCTTTGAAATTTTTTGCTATCTACCTCTCCGAGTCCATTACCCATAGAGTCGTAGATGGTGAAGATGTAGTTTCCGAGCGGGAGGCACTTTTCGTCTCTATACCAAGTCAATGTCTCATCATATGGGCCACCGGACATTTCCACCACGCCCTCACGTTCATTGCGCTGCAAAGTCCATGTCACTTCACCGGGGCTAAAATCTGTCAAGATCTTCACCTCAACATTCATTCCATCATCGCCATCGCAAAAAGGCGATGGTGCGCTTGATTCGGTGGGACCCGGCGAGTATGTGGGAGAGAATGTGGGAAAGTCTGTCGCCTTGCCGAACTTCTCGCCCGCGTTTGCATATCCGACAATGAGGGGGAGGATGCCGATGACAACCGTTTTCGACGTGACTTTGATCTTCATGTTATTTCGGTGGGGATGACGGATGTTCTGTGTGTGAAGTGGTGGTGTGAAACTCTTGTTCCTTAGTTTTTTATGTCACGTTTCTATGTGATATCGAAGATGTGAGAGCGACGAAATCTCGAGCGTGAATTTCTACTGTCATTTGCTTCGTAGGTCAGTACCGTGTAATGTTTATGATTAACACGTTTTTCGCGCAGGCGATGCATTTCGATCCCACTTTATGAATTCTAACATTGGATTTTGGATTCTTGATTCATTACTTGATCCTTTGAAGATAAAGATCGAAAATCGCACTCCTTCCTTCGCCACTTTCAAATCTTTGGCTTTTGGGGGGACAGGAGATATTTTTTTTCTCCCGAGACGGAATCCTCGGAGTCATCGTAGGAACCAGTATTTTGAACGCACGGCTGGCGTGGCGGTCGGTTGGAAATAATAGCGGTTATCGTTCGGCTGTGGCCAAACGGAAAACTGGGTTATTTTCGCTACTTTTTGACT
>JALLBA010000535.1:0-16655 GCA_036939675.1 Cyclostephanos invisitatus
TTTCTACTATTAGAAACAGTTTAATTTTATAGATCCATTTTTGGCTCTTGTGAGGGATGCCTGGGGCCAAAGAGCCACCTTGGGCAGAGGAGCTGCCTTGGCCTTGGGCAGGGGAGCGCCAGGCAAGGCTGTTTGCTTTGCACCACGACCCATTTCACTTGAGCCATGGGAGAAATCGTTCCTATTCATTTGGTGTTCTGATTTGTTGGTGCTGTAATACAAAAATTTGAGGAAAGTGAAAGGTGCAGGTTTTGTTGATGCGGACTGATACATAGTACAAAAATTATAAAAAATAGTGTGCTACATATTCGGATCATCGCGTCATGGTCTATGTGTCATTGTCATGAATACTACTGATTTGGTGGTGGTCCAACAGTACAATGCATTGCCCCCCTCCCGATCATTGGTTGTCGTGTTTGTCGCTTGCCTACCTCCTTGGCATATTGACTGGCGCCTCTGCCTCCGTCGCACCCCTCCTTTTGTTGGTTATTGCATCTTGTTGTTGCTGTTGCTCCCCCCCATTTGTTCGTTTTTGCCTCTGAACCTCTTGTGCTGTGTCCGTCTTGCTTGTTGGTTGTTGTGTCACGTCTATTGCACTGCGTTGCCAGTCTCCCTGCCCCTTGTGCTGCTGCCGTACTTCTTCTCACGCCGCACGACGATCGTGCCCCCCCCCCGTCTCGGACTCCCCCCCCCCAGACAATACACCATGCGTCGTCGTCCCGCGTTTCGGCATGTTTAACCTGATGGTCATTGTGGAAGGGAATGCGCCTTGCAGTCGCCCCCCTTGTGACCCACCCCTCGCGCGCCTCGATAAGCTGCGGCAGTTGTGGTTGCAGCACAAGTCACCCCATGCATGTCGTCGTCCTCATCCCCCCATCCTCCACCACGTCCATTAGGAGGCCACGGTACGTTCCCGTACCTTCTCCTCCTCCTCCTCATGGATGTTTCCATCGTTGATGTCCCCCCATTGTCGTCCTTCAATATGCGAGCGTTCTTCCCCCATCCGGAGCATACTACAAACCTACGAATCCCTCGTCCAGTCGTCCACCTCCTCCTCCCCGCCCTTCCGGGCCGTCGTAGTCCTCCTCTGCCCCCGACCCGTCGCAATTGACGAGGACCCCGTCGTTGTCATCGCCCCCCCTTTCGTCGAAGACAATGGTTGCAAATTGCGCTGGCACACCCCAAATGTCATTACAAACGTTCGCGTGTTGTTCGCGGCAGCCGTGGGGGGGACACACAGGAAGCACTACTTCGTACTTATCGCCAATTGACGATTTAGTGATTTTTTTGCGCCGTCTTGCACCATCTTGCGCCGTCTTGTGCCGTCTTGCGCCGTCTTGCGCCGTCTTGCGCCGTCTTGCGCCGTCTTGCGCTGTCTTGCGCCGTCTTGCGCTGTCTTGCGCCGTTTGGCGACACTGTTGGCGAATGTATTACCAAATTTTGGGGGGGCTCAAAACCCTCGCCCCCTTTTCAGGTCGGTTGAAAACAATCATCCGAAATTGGGGGGCGAGGGCCCCCTTTCCCCCCTGAAAATACTTTTTCTGGTTTCTTCCAGGGTCCACACCCACAACAACCAGAACGACGACGGAATCGCCTCGTGAAGCTCCTCGACTCATGATGGCGCAGCTGGGTCCTCCTCTCCCCCCCCCCCCTCCCTCCTCGGGACCGCCGCCGAATACCAGGCCCCCTCCCCCTCCCCCCCCCCCTCCTCAACCGCCGCACGCCGCCGTCGCCGTCGTCCCCGCCGTCCCACGCGTGATCGTCCCTACGTCTCACTTCGACGAGAATCACCTCCCCTCGGTACTCCATCGTCCGGATCCAATGACACCCGAGGCCGAGAGGCAATCCCGACGACGGACGTGTCGTTTCATCGAGGAGGCAGGGCAAAGATCGCTACGACTCCCTCGCGTCGCCGTATCGACCGCGACGGTTTTCTTCCATCGCTTCTATGCCAAGCACGCCTTCCAGGACCACGATCGTTTCGAGGTGGCGATGGCGTGCCTGTTGCTCGCGGGCAAGACCGAGGAGAGCCCTAAAAAGCTCGAATTGGTCATACGCGAGTGTTGGAAGCTACGTCGCAGGTCGCAGGTTCAGCAGATGCAGGCGCAGCAGCAGCGGGAGTCGTCTGGAAATCTGGAGGGGATGGGGGGGGAAAGTCCGATGGCGGTGGCGAGTCCCGGCCAATCCATGACGTCGCCGAGTTCCAACGACGTCGTCCAATTGGACGTAAATTCGGAGGAATACGTCCGGTTGAAGGAGCGAGTATTGCTCCTCGAGAGGATCATACTCCACACGATCGGGTTCGAACTGAGCATCGACCATCCCTACAAATTCCTAGTCGATTTCGTCCAGGAGAAGAAGCGGATGTTGGAATATTCCAAGCAGCCGTCGTCGTCGTCGTCTGCATCGTCGTCGAGGGGAAACGCGGACGTGGGACAGCAGCCGCAGCAGCAGGCGCCGCCGATGAATAAGACCGCCCAATACGCTCAGATGGTACAGGAGCTCGCGCAGAACGCGATGAACTTCGCGAACGATTCGATGCACACCTCCCTTTGTCTACAGTACACCGCGAGGGAGATCGCCATGACGTGCGTATACCTCTCTGGTAAGTACTCGGGCATACGTCCGGTGGGGAATAGGCCGTGGATCGAATTACTCGATGGCATAACCGTGGAGGACCTAACGACGATATCCATTCAGATATTGGAGCTGGTACAACCGAGGAAGGGGATGGATAGCGAGATGGCATTCAAGATGATACGTAAGGATTTGGAAGAGATGAGTGCCAAGACTAGCGAGATGCCGCCCGACGCTAAGCGAATGAAGACGAACTGAGTCCTCGGGGGAGAATGATAAGACTCAACTTTCGTTATCGGTTTCTTTCAGAGGAGAGTGGGAAAGCACTCAGGCATATGAATAAATGAAATAAATTAGGTGGAAAATCGAAATGAAGAGTCCCACCCGGCCCCGCCGAATATGACCGGCTCATTCAGGAGTTGAGGCAAGTCTAGTCAGCACACAAGCTGTGGCGGTACTACGTTGTCACCTAGAATTGTACGCTGGCGGAAGTAGCGATGTGTAACTACTAATTGTTACATTCTCGTTCACAGGATTGTTTATGTGTGTTCTAAGTAATGTATTTATCACAAAGTCTTTGAATGTCAGGCGAATTACACATCGACTTGACGTTAGCAATCTTCCTGCCATCACCGAGCTTAACGGCATCCTCCAACGCCTTCTTCCACATTCCCGCCTCACAGAAGAGTTCATAACGAGCCTCACCGTCGGACTTATCCGTCATTCGATCGATGTAGTACATGATTTCCGCATGACCCTGCCGACCTTTGATAACGGCTTGCGCAAATGGCTTGATTCCGATCGGCGGCTTGGCACGCGAATCTGCTCGTATACAGAGACGACACGCGCAATGTCAGGCCATTTGGTAGTCAAGTAAAATAGTGAGAAATGCATCATTGTGGCCATTATGAAAGGGTTTAGCTCACCTGCAAAATTTCGAAGAGCAGCCCATTGGCCACTTTCTGAGAGGGCTCGGACCTTCGCATGCCACTGTCTCTTTTCGGGTATTTTGTACTTCTTTGCGATTCGGTCGAAATCAGTCTGGAGTCTGTGAGCTGAGCGAGGGTCCGCGGCAGCATATTTAATGATTGACATGATGGTTGAGGTCAAAGAGGATGAGGGGGGGGCAACCTCCATCGAGCCGTACGACTGTCGCAGCTGCTCTTGATCTGAGATTAGCGAAATTTGCTCGTCGGTACAAGTCTTGTGGAAGATACAATCCTTGCCCCCAAGATCAAAAATCTTCGATGCTTCTTTCATCATTTCTACCTTGTTCTTCTCTCTATCCTTATCTCCTACCGCGACTGGGTGTCTTAGCGCTTTTTTCGCCATTTTCAAAGCTGCGTCCATGTGCTTATTCCTTCGCAACAAGATATTTATGGACGGCCTAGCGTCGCCCCCATGACAACCACCAAGCCGGGAATAATAAGTAGTGAACATGCAGACAGCCTCGAGAGGAAACTTGTTTACAATGCCTGAGAAATACAGGCTCTTGCCTTCGTCGTTGTTCGGAAGACCTCTTTGATAAGCAGACATAGATATGTGGATGAGGTCAGGGTCTCTCACTCGGCATGCGACAGCGCAGGCATCTGCAAAGGATCCGATGGCTATGAGCGCGTGAACCTTGTCTGCCGGACTCTGTTCTAGCATAATGAGTAGGTCCGCGACGCCCTTTCGCCCAGAGCGAAAAGCAGCCAGCGCCACCGAGGCATACATTCCCGACGATGGTGGTGATGTTGTGGCCTGGTCCTTAAGCTGTGCAGATTTTTTTTCATCTCCACGGATGATTCGAATTGATTCCTCGGCTATTTGAGAATCAGTCAGATTTACATTCCTGGAGATGGAGGAGGAGACGAACGCTGCTGCTTTCATAGCCTTCGCATAATCACTCACTCTACGACCGAGTTTGAGATAGTCCGAAATGAATGCCGCCAACGATGCTCTTCCAGCTACTACCAATCTCGCCACCACGCCTTTTGGCATCACGGAATCATATTGAGAAGACGTCATTGCAAACCCCGTGCCTGGTCTTCGAAGTGCGTTGAGGACCCTCAATTTCTTGGCGGAATTGACAAACAACACAGCCTCTGGCGACGGGCGCCCCGGAGTTTTATTGCGGAAATTGTCATCCTTGCATGTAAAATGTAAGCCATAAGACGCCGCCCGGAGCATTCGTTTCTGAACCTTGACGTCGAATTCGCCCTGTACAAGAATGGTCAAGGTGACAGAAGAAAATCATTAGAAAAACCTTGAAAATGACTGAAGCCCAGCGGCAAATTCAATATCGGAAAACCACCAAGAACCGAACCAAACTCACCACAGCTGCCTCGACACATTGATGGATTGCCTCTTCTAGCAGACCATCGTTCTGCGAAATCGACCGAGCAGCCTCATCCGCGTTGGGGCTCCCAGAATCGAACGCATCGGATGCGTCAAGGAGCAGGGCTCCGGGTTCAATCGATCCGATTCGGAGCAAATCGGCAGTTCCGGGAGGGACTCGCTGGAGGATTTCCACCGACGAGGATCTGATGACGCGACAGCAATCGATCTCGGGGACGAGGTGCACTTCGGTCGCGGCGCCACTCGTCGCGCCCGTCATCGTGGATGACTCGTCGGCATCGTCGTCGTAGGGGAAACGCAACCAATCCCCGTACGGCCCGACGATCAACGCGCCCAGGTTTTTCCAGTGCAGCACCACGCTATCCTCCCCGCACCATCCCATGGATCGAGGCGGCGAGGAACTCCCCGATCGCGCGTCGAATTCCAGAACCTTCGACTCGAAGTTCGTCGATACGACGGTGAGGACGGAATCGGACGTGAAGCAGGCCAGGAACCTACCGTTGGGAGCGAAGGCCATGGAGACTATGGCGGACGGGGGTCCATCGCCGTCGACGGTTCCGCCCATCCTCGAACGGCAATCGACGTCCGTGAGTCCGCCGTTGGGACTAGTCGACGGGTTCAATTCGGAAACGACCACGGATCCATCCGACGTCGATAAAAACAGTTCCGGTCTGCGCGAGGGGGCATACTGCCTGGGCAGGATAGCGATGCACGGGAACGTCAAGTGCGTGGAGCGAGCGAACATTCCGGTCGGAAGCGGCGTCACGAGAGCGTAGTGAGGCGGCTGCACGAGGAGAAACGGCGACGACGAGGACGCCGCCCCTGCAGTCATCGCGGTCGATGGATCGTCCGCGTACGCCCGATCCGTCAGGGACACGACGCGCCTCGTCGAAATGTCCGCGCCGTTCGCGTACGACGGATCGTCGTACTCGTCGAGAAATTCGACCACCGCCGAATTCATGTCCGCGCCGAGTACGGCCACCCCCCCCTCGAATACTCGTGCCTCGAGCAGATCCATGCCGCTTACGATCCCTGCCGGCGCCGACGACGACGTGTTGTTGCGATGGCACAGCGCGAAGAAGGGCGGTAGGACGACGTTGCCCATGAGGTCGTAACACAGGGTGAGCGAATCGCGCAATACCACCACTAGGATGCATCGGGATGTGAATCCCACGGTTAGTATATCCCCCGGGGATCGATTCAGCGATACCCTCGTCGTCGACGACGACGACTGAGCGTGGTGGACGACGAGGCCATCGCGGGGCGGGAAGGTCACGCTCGACAGGAGGGATCCCGCGTTATTCATGATCCGTATCCTCGTCGTCGGTCCGAATCCAGCCCCGGCACCGGTGGCGAGAGGCACCGTCACGCAAGCGATCGGTCCACCGTTGGGACAACCCGCCACGAACGTCGTAGTCGTGGTGGATAGCAATCGTGCGACGCCCGCATCAGCGCCGCCGCCGTCATTCGATCGTCCATTGGCCATCGTCGTCGTACCGAGGACGGCGGCCTGATGGGCGCGGACGGTATCCACGTAGGTCTTAGGAAACCACGACAGGCCGAATCGCTCATCGCCGTCGTCGACGCTCGCGTCCCGCTCCATCGCCGGGGGGGTCGTCGTTGTCACATCGCCGCCGCGCACTCTGGACTTATCGCCATCCCCGTGTCCCCATTTGACGTTGGAATACAGCACGACGCGACGGTACGGTACGTCGCCGAGATCCTGCCAGGATGACTCGTGATTGTCGTTCGCCGTCGTCGCCTCACCCCTCGACCCCACCGCCGCCATCCCCATCCCCGACGATGACTCCCCGGACATGTAGCCGGTATTCATGGCCGCTTTGGCATTGACGATGCCGCCGCCTCGGATATAGGATGAGGAGGATTGATCGACGGGTACCTCTCTATGGATGGAATCGAATGGATTGGTGGGCCTTCCGATTCGATGCTGGGACGGCGTGGCGTCATCGTCATCGAAGGGATTTGTCATGGTGTTTGTTTTCTGCTGCTTCGGATTCCTCTTTTTTCGGGGGGGATGGGGGCGTGGGGCGGGGGGGACTGACCACAAAAGTTCTTCCTCCCGCGTTTGTTTCAAACACCTCGAAGAAGCGACGACGAGCCGTCACTCGGCGTTGGAGTTGGTTGTTTGTTGGAAGACACGGGCCCGCCAGTTAAAGTATTTGCCACCCCTCTTCTCACGTCGCCTCCGCCCGCGGTGCGGTGACACGAAGGGGTCGATATGAAAGAGGCGGGGACGAGCCGTCGTCCACCTCGCAGTCCAACGATAGCGTTGGACGACGAGGAGAGGGGGATGATAGATCATCGCGACGGATATTATGGCGCGGTGGAGGCGAGGCGGTTGTCGTCCTCGTCATCCCCCGGCGGCGGTCGGACACATAGGCCCAGGAATCTCTCCGACGACAGTGGCAGCGTGAACTCGAGCGATAGTGAGACATTGGACGTGGTCTCGGAGTTGGCACCGCTGGTCGGGGGGAACTCCCGCCACGCGTACGAGTCGGTCGACGACGACGATCATCATCATCGCCATCATCATCATCGTCGTCGTCATCAAGCTAACGCGGCGGGCGGTCTCTCCGATGACGAGTCGATACATACCGTGACGGCATTGCCGGACATGGAAATACGATGTCACTCGATCATTTCGAATAACGCGGCGGGTCGACGGGGGAATTGTTCCATCCGACCGAGTACTGCGAAAGTGGTGAGCACAGAACATTTGTGGTCGTTCCGATTTCTTTATTTTACATTCCGCGCGAATCAGATTCCTGTGTAACATGACATCGTTGATGTGGCCGGTGAACGAATGTAAAGGCACTTAGAGCCGTTCAGCTGGAGAGGAGAATGGCGAAGAAGCGAGAGCAGCAGAATCCTCCGATCGGGACCATTATCCAGCCGCCCGATTTGACCCCCGGGACGTTTCATTCGAAGAATGAGAGTTATTGGATCGATATCGAAACTCAGCAGCGTAGCTCCGACGAGCTATACGATTTCCTGAGACAGCTTCGTCTTCCACCATTCTTCGTATCGATATTATCCGAGCCTGCAACGTGGACGAGTGAAGTGATTGCACTCAAGCAGGTATCGCTGGCGATATTTCAAATTTTACCAACCGATCCGAGTTCCATTGAAGTCGCTCATGTCGCATTGTTAAGCATGCCTCGTCTGCTCGTTACGTTTTCTACGTATCCCCAAAATAATGAAGCCGAGGGTATGTACCAAATGGTGACGCAATATCTGAAACAACGAGAACGAGTACCCGAACCGACCAGCTCGGGGGTCCTTCTTGCATGGTTGACTTTTCATGTTCGTCGGACAGCGAGAGCAGTACGCGCATTGCGATTGGCCGTAAGTGTTGAGTTTTTGAGTCTCGTATTCTTCAAACAAACCGAATTTTCACAAAAATTGCTCCCTGATTCACAGACCGTGGCGATGGACGAGGCAATGGATACAGACCCTCCAAAGTTTGAGTTCGAACATCTGGTCGAGGCGAAAAATTGCTTACTGCGTGTCCTACAAGTGGCAGAAGAGCAGGACAATATGATCGACGGTCTGGCCGCAGCAGAGAAAAACACCGCCGGACTCGACTTTACTAATTGTAGAGGAGCATTTTCAATGCTCGAAGCGAACTCGAAATCGAATGAAAGACTCAGCTCGAGAGTTGACAAACACATGAACGAACTACGTGAGAGGATCATGGCTAAACGAGAAGTCGATTTGAATCAGAGGTTGGCTCTGCTTACTATCCTCACAGCTATATTCATGCCATTAACGCTACTCACTGGAATCTGGGGTATGAACTTTGAGTACATGCCTGAGCTATCTGCGGAAGGTGCATACTACAAGGTACGAGTTTTGGTGCGACGAAACTTTTTCCTCATCTCTGTCCTCTCACGTTATATGTCCATTGCTGCCGAAGGCTCTGTTTGGAATGCTAATCCTAGCAATGACTCTTGTATACTGCTTCCACCGTGCGGGATGGACAGGGATTTAATGCCCATATTATGCGAAATTTCCACCTTATCTCACTTGGGAAGCAAGTGACCAGCTCTTTGTTCCAGATGCAACATCGACGAAAAATGCCATAATGGCTCGGCAGGTGATTGATATAAAAAGAAGCGTACATGTTCAAATGATATATTGAGTTTGTGACTTGGATGCGAAGCAATTTGCTGCGTTTGTATTTCAGAATCAATAGGACTTCCTAATCTTCAACTTTAACAATAACCATTCAAATCTATCAGAGGCACACCATTTTTTTGAACATGAACTCTGGGCGATAATGCAGGCAAACTGCCTACCGCTATAAAACAGGGAAACGAGCTAATCCAAAACTCGTGAACAAGCCCATACACAAAATCACCAACCCCAATCCATGACTGATTTTGCAGGCATAGGGAATATTCGCATAGTTTAGTATTGGCATCAGATCGGCCGAGTCAACCGCATACGCACACGACACGAATCCCTCCTTCTCTTGGATCCCCAACAAGATCGTCGCGGTGACGAGGATATGAATGTACGTCCCAGTGTATTTGTGAAGTTCCATCATTACAGGGTTCCTCAGCCTGCTACGCCCCGATAGCAGTCCCCCAAAAGCGAGAACACCAAAGAGAAATTGAAGCGTGTAGACAGTCAAGACCGTGACACCAACCCATGAGTGCAGGCTGTACAAATTGGCAACATATCCACTAATTTTGTCATTGTGCGATTTGAAGACAGCGAGGATGCCCACTATGCCGAAGACGAAACTCAGCGACCAGGTGGACGCGTGGGCGACTTTCGCGATCCCTCGCTTCTTAGGGGCCGATCCCACCGAAGACTGGTAGGAGGAGGTGCCCGAGACTCGAAACATCAAGGCTCCCGCATTCATGAATGCGTAGGCGGTTACCATCATGACCGGATGCCAATTGAAGACCCGTTTTGCTTCTCCTTCTTTCCAGGAAACCCCGCCCAGACTGCTCGCCCACATGCTCACCAGAATGATTGACACGGGCGACAATAGGAGGGACATGAACATAGATACGGACTGGAGACGTTGGAGGAACTGTAACGACGCTTGGTTACCCGGTGCGGGTGAGGAGAAGTCTTCGTTGTCGCTTGACCCAGTCTCTGCGGTGTGAAGCCAGCTGTCCTCATTTCTTGCAGCCATGTTAGAATTTGGCTGATTATTGCGATGTAGTACTAGTGGTTGCCTCTCTTCTGCAGGCATTCACGTAATGCGTTTCTCTTGAGAGAGCGGACTACCAGACTCCGGCCGGACTTGGCGAGAGGGAGCGAGGGGTGAAGGGGTGGTTGAGTTGGGGAGGACGATAAGAAGCAGCAAGGGCGAGATAGCGAGGCCTGCATCTAACTTACGTGTATGAATCTACCGTAAGTACCCAGTGCACATGGACCTGACGATAAAACGCCGCTGTTGCTGGGAATAACGATATTGATGATAGGATCATGTTTATCATGCAACGAAGCGAATATTTTGCATTATCTGTGTGCTGCATAATAGGCAAATATACGAAACCTTGGGATGAATGAAACAAATATGTGCATTACTAAATAATTTAGAACAAACCAAAAGTCTTCTTCTTTGGTTTCTCCTCCGTTTGTCCCTTGATCTGGGCGATAGTCGGCGGCTTGTAGTTTTTCTCAAACTTTCCAGGTTTGGGGTTGACGGCCGGGCCTTCCCTATCACGAGTGCCAGTCCAATCCAGGCCTTTACCGTAGCCGAAAATGGAGACGGACTGTTCCTTTTTGAATCCTCCACCAGCGTAGTCCTTATCCGAATTCAGCCACCTAACCTTCTTCGCCCCTTTGATATCACTGTTATCCCAGTTTCCGCCCCGTTGCATGTAGGGAATATCCTCGGGCTTGAGTTCTCCCTTCGCCAACCGCTCTCGCGCGTTCTCCACGGGCAAAAGATGCGTCGTTTCGCCCCTTTCCAATGCCTCCTGGAAGCTTTGGAACGAACGCGATTGGAATCCCTTGGGCCCTAGGCGTCCAAGGTTCTTCTTAGCGAGTTCATCCTTCTTCTTCTGCTCTGCTGCCTTGAACTTGCCCCATGAATCCTTGGTAAAGCCGGTTGGGATGTATTCGTAGAGGGTGGTGCTTAATCTGGCAGTGGGAGGGGCAGATCCTACTTGTTGAAAGGCAGAGACTGCTGAGAAAGAGGTGATGGCGACGGTCAAGGCAATGGTCCTCATTGTCCGCTGCTGTGTATTGGTTGGCAAGGAATAAAAGTTATGCATACGAATACTGTGCAGCATCCTTGAGAGGAAGCAGCTGGCTGGAGGGTGTGTTCCGAACGCCTTGTCATCTCTTCGCCATATTGTTTGTGCGTGTTCATTGTTGTGCGTGGTGTCTCTCTCTCGATCATCTGAGTTGGCAAAACGATGCAGTACTACCATGTGTATGTAAACAATCGCCAAATATCTCCCATTGCGTCATACTCCAACGTCATGCATGCTCGACGTAGATAGATACCTACACGTAACGTACCTTGTCTACATCAACAACGCGCGAAAGAAGAGGTCACAGAGTGCTGCCGGCGAACGCGACGATGACGACGATAGGGGCGTAATAATACCAGAGCATCATGATCCAGGGTCATTTCACTCTATTCGTCTTTTTGCTGCTTCTTGGGATAAGCAAACGTGTGTGCGAATCCTTCGCTGGCGTCGTTGCAACTCGCACCAGGCATTACCCCCAGACATCGTCTCTATCTAGATTATCTCAACAAGCAGCCACAGTCCCGGAGCTAGTAGACAAAAACTACCATCGATCGTTCGATTTGATCGATGAATGTGCTGCATCTGGCATACCAACTGACCAATTGTACGATTCCGTGCGCTACATAGACAAGCATGCGCTAAGACTCTATCCAGACGAGCCCGCTAAGTTGCAGCTATGGGAGAGAGCACACGGTTCATGGAAATTAACGCTGGCGACCGGTGGCGGGAGATCTACGACCTTCAAGCCGGTGCCAATTTTCGCCTTCGCGATGATCGACGACAGATGCTTCGGTAATGGAGTCGGCGTAAACGGCGATACAATCATTCTTTCCCTGTTGGGACCCCTGTCCTATCGTCGAAGTCAAGATTGGACTAGAATGTAATTGATAATAAAGTGTGAGCTTAGAATAAATCTTAGTCTGCTTTTAAATAAATAAAACCCAAATAAACTTGTAAATGAGCATAGGANTAGTCTGCTTTTAAATAAATAAAACCCAAATAAACTTGTAAATGAGCATAGGATAACCCCATTACTTCAATGCAAAGAGGAGACAAATGGGTATCGGAATAGAGAACTTATTTCTCTTCTCTAATGAAGTCACACAGTATGTCCCTGGATTCATGGCAGAAGGAATGGGCTTGGGGAAAAGTCCTGACGATTTTGCGGGAGGGAAATCTCGGATGCCAGCTTTCACAATGATAGGGGCCAGCGACAAATCCCTGATAGCAAGGGGAGGCTCTGGTGGAATTGCAATTTGGACCAGGCTGGAGAAGGACTTACGTCCTGCTGCATACGGATTGAAACGCATTTATAATTCATGATGAGATTGCTGAATGTCGGATAGATAAGAATCGTAACCTTTCCCTTTTGTCTATTGTTGAGTATAGTAGATAAGTACAACGTATGAAACGGGGTTTAAACACCGCCATAACTGGGGTATGGCCTAATCTTAGATGGCTTGTATGATGGACATAAAAATATGATATCATGGTTGAGGGAGGGGCTTATTGAGATATGAATGCTACATTGCTTATGATTTTTTATGTTTAGTTGTTGATCATGATGTTGTGCACTCATTCTTTCATACAGAATTCATCAAATTCACCCGACGATATCAGATTGAAATGTGAATGCTCGGTTGGAGGAGGGGCTTGATTATGATGTTGTGCACTCATTCTTTCTTACAGAATTCATCAAATTCACCCGACGATATCAGATTAAAATATGAATAATAGCGCTTACAATTTTATGAAAACATTTATCCATTGATTATAATGTTATGCACTCATTCTTCCTTACAGAAGTCATCACATTCACCCGATGATTAAAATAAATCAACCCAACGAACCTGAACTCCGCATGCTTACATTGGCATGCTTACATTGCGAACTCAAAAGGGCAACGATGCGCCACTGTGAGCAGTTTGGTTCGGATCGAGGACACTGCGCCTTTCTTCATTTGACCGCGACACATGCGAAGCTCTCTGAAGCCTTTGCTTAGCATCTTCCAATAGCTCCAATATCTCACTAACCTCTTGTCCAACTCTTGACACAGTCTGAGCTTCCATTTCTTTTGCATTGTTTGATAGGAATCTTGAATATGCCGCTGTGCAATAAGAGCAACAGATTAATCCACCGGGACCACCGTCAGGACAAGAATCATAAGTAGGTTTGTCATCTTCCCCCGCCCTTCCAATTTCTTGGTAATCATTGGCTTCGTTGGTTTTGCAGAGATTTACCTCTTCCCGTAGACTAGCGGCTTCTGGAACACTCCCTAGACCTGCCTTTGCAAGCTCATGCTGCCACTTTGTAAGTCGTCGATTTTCTGCCCGCCATCGTCGGAACAAGCAGGTGCTTATGCATTTGTTGCACATGGGTGTATCATCGGGCTCGTTTTCGCGGAGTATGACTTGAGGGTCTTTTTGGAGCATACTCTTGTCAAGACAGAGTTGATGGAATGAATTTTTGCAGAAGTCACAATTCAGAAGGGTTGTGTCGCCGGGCTTTTTGCACAATGTGCAATGTACATCATGCTCGCCATGGAAACGGTTTATCGTTGGATAACGGCCAGACTCGCATTCTGCAGCTAAAACTTGAGTATCTATGACAACGCATGGTTTCTTTTTAGATATGGAGATTCCTTTTCTGCGGATATTATGAGAAGATGACACATCAGAGGTATCAACAGCGCCATTTAAAGATTCTGACGGTCCATCAAGATAAGTAACGTCGTTGAAGTCATAATCAAAGTCGATATCCATTCCATGGTCGTCGCCAGAAGAGGGCAACGGTGGCATAGAATCTGAACAAGGCAGTTTGTTATCGGTTTTCTTAACCACTCTTTTCTTTTGCACGTTCGTACGATGCATGGCACCCTGTTTTGGTGCTGGCTTCATCACGGAAGAGACTTCCGAAGCGCCATTAAGAGATTCCGACGGTCCATCGAAAGGCACCAGACCAGTCACATTGTCAAAGTTTAAATCAAAGTCGACACTGTCACCGGGGGAGGTTAAATGTGGCATATCCGATGATGGTATACCTGATTCCGAAGGTTCTTTTTTGGGATTCTTGGCAACTCTTTTCTGCTGATTTGCAGTAGGCTTGACACTCTGCTTTGGTGCGGGCATTCTCGCGGTAGAGACTTCAAGAGACAAAGCAGACCCACCAGGATCCATCATTCTCATCCTATTCTTCGCCTTTCTTGCCCGTTTCTTTTCAGCGCTGGGGATGTAACTAGACTCCTGCTTAATCCTATTGAAGTGATTCCTGTTTTGCGAGCCTCTCTTGAACTCCATTGAGACGTAAATTTCGGGGTACATCGAAGAACGTTGGGCGTTAAACACAAGATATGGAGGATATTTATGCATCTTGTGTTCTTTGACCCTGTGGGGGTTACCAAACGCTGGATTGCCTGGACAGACGATAGTTGTCAAATCCGTAATTTTTTTATGATATATTCACCATGAGACATTCACCAAGCGTCGTATACGTTAAAAAGAAAAATCTATGTGACATACAAAAACTTACCGGTATCTCGGACTTCGTTGACGACGCCATGCAAGATTGTTAAAGTGTCAAAACAACCCAATTGAGAAAGAACTTTGCTTTCGATTGCCTCAATACGTTTATGTCGTTTTTCTTTATCCTTTTTCTTTTTTGACTTGCAAGCAGTCATGTGGAGTGAACACCCCGTCCGATAAGTGTAATCCTTACCACAATAATCGCACTTGTAGATTGATTTTGAGGAATCGTATTCTCGCGTGAGTTCCCTCCGCGATAGAAAGAGCCGCATAGGAATTGATTTCTTCGGATTCGATGGCATTTCTTGTCGGTATTTCAGATTATTGCTCTCCTGGCCATCATTCGGCGAAGTAATACTAGTCGCTACAACTACTTCTCTTTCATCTTGAACTAATTTGCATTCAACAATCCGGTCCAGATAGTGGTCCTTGGGAGACCGCGGATCATCTTCCAAACCTGTTTCAATTCTATTCGCTTTCTTCGAGGCCACGTTTCCACACGCCCACGATAATCCCTCAGCCAAGATTTGCTTGGATGTCAGAGATTTGCAATACAAGTCCCATACTTTCTGCTGCGACACTGTTGAACCACTACCATTGATCGTTTTGGATTCAAGATACAATTTCTTTAACTCCTCACGTCGGTGTCGTGTCCCAGCAGCGATTTTATCGAAAAGAAGCAACTTTCGGTCTTGGTATCTGTCTCTTCTCTTCACAAACGATCGCACAGCATTTTGATCAATGGTTGACTTGCAGTGATTTTCTGGCAATCGATCGTCCGCAATGACCTCAACAATACCAAACCTAGTGATGAACCGCGCGCCTTTCTTCAGTTTGAATGATTGGGCAAAACTCGTTCTTTTTTTCGTTGCGTTTTGAACTGCAACGGAATCGTGGTCGCTTCTCCCATCACTATATTCGTCATCAGAATTGAGATTGACCTTCTTGGCCTGTGCACCTATTTTCAATATACTAATTTTCTGGGCAGACTTGCCGGAGTTCGGTTCTATTTTTATTTTCTTTCCCATCTTCTGTAGATCATCCTCTGAATAATCTGAATCAAAGCCATCAATTCTGTCCCCACAATCTTCTGCATATATACCAGGCTTTATTGGCATCAAATTTTTGCATCTTCGCTCAGGTCTCTTACTGGAACTGGGCGGCGAAGCTTCCGACTTTGCCTTTTTCCACCTACTACTCCGTTCTTTTGTCGCCGCTTGGCACACTTGCTTATCTAAACAACACAGTAAAATAATTTAGCCGGTTCATGAAGATACTTAACCACCACACAAACAAACTCATGGTGACAACACACATCTGATCAACGATCAAATATGAATGTTCGATAAGTATAGAACTCACCCAAGTGATATTTCAGACCCATCTGTGATTTGAATGTTTTGTTGCAATTTGGGCATGACATCTCCTCCTCCTTTGTTGCCTCCTCTTCACATTCCTCTATGACGCAATCCTTTCCGTTCACACCATTAGATCCTTTGGATGGGCTAGTTTCCCAGCCACTGTGCCCTGATTTTTTCGGTGTGCGGCTTCTTCGCCTCTTAGTCGGAGGTGAGATCACATTTTCTTCATCGTCGTCCGTTGTATTATGATGTTTGTCTGGGGTGCCAGCCTCGACGGCACCTTCGCACGAATTTCGTTTGCGTTTGGTTGGGGGTGAGACGGCTGCTGCCTTCCGGGGGCGGCTTCGCCCCCTTTTCTTTTGGCGTGGCATCGATGAAGCTGCCGTACAGCAGAGACAGCAAACACCACCGGGGGGGGGTGGCGAGAGACAAACGAATCGGAGAAATGGAAGAGAGGTTGGTGAATGATGATGGTGAGGGCGGGGAGCGAGATGGGGAAGTAGGTAGATAGTTGTAGCTTATGTGCGTATGTAGGTTTGTAGTTACGTGTAGTGGGTGGCTACCAAAATTCGCTTAAAATTTAGACCACCGAAATTTAGAATTTATTTAGACCA
>JALLBA010000536.1:0-16580 GCA_036939675.1 Cyclostephanos invisitatus
CAGCTGAGTAATATATAGCTGGCAACTATAATCATATAAATTTTTCGAGTCAACAGAGGAATCAGTTTGTCATACATTTCAAGTTTTGCGACTTGTATGCAAAAAATAGAGTTGGCAACTAGGGGTGAACATAGCTACAAACTAGGGGGCGTCCGCCCACACTAGACGATAGGAAGTCATTGAGTTGAGAAGCCGTGCTTTGCATAATCGCTACTGCTGGTAAAGTGGTTGAAGGCTGGAGGCTGGAGGTGCAAAGCAGGTTTACTTACCAAGTTCATACTTAGTCAATCATATTATGCCTGGCTTATACAGCAGAAAAGAGGTTTTTTAATATTAAGTACTGAAAAAGCTGGAAAAAGTCTTATGTTCCGACGAGATCTGAATCACGTTTTTTGTCATCGGGTCTACAGCTCCCCGTCGCCTAAAACCCTTCCCGCAGACTCGACGATGCTTCCGACGATCCGCGTCGAACCACCGTCCTCGATCGGGGTGATTACGAGGCCGATCAACATCCCGCAGAGTAACACGTACATGTCCATCTTCATTACCTTCATCAGCGTTCCAAAGACCAAAGATGTCCTCGGAAATGTGGACGCGGCGTAGTTCTTGACAAAGTCCGCGGCCTTCCCGAGTACGTCCAGACCACCGCTTCCGCCTTTGCCGCCACCATCAGAATCATCATTCTTGGAATCCAACGAGAACGGCGACTTGCCATTCCCCACGAGGACCTGAGTCACGAAACGCACGAGCAACGCCACGCCGAGCATCCATGGCGGATTGGCCAACCACCCCCCCAGGGCCTTCATTGGTAGGGCGAATAGGTATCTCAAGAGAGACGTTGGAAACGTCCAAAGGTAGCGTATCCACATTCTATGGAAATTGATGGCAAATTTGGCCGCATAATTGATCGGGCCTGGGAGGTTCGCATTACGGAGGAGGGAGTCGAGGTCCACGCGGAAGACTGGATCGACGACGCCCGGCGGGACCGCGCCGTGGTAGTCGTCGTCGTCGTCGAATTCTCGATCGACCCCCTTCGGGCGGGCGGTACGATACGAGTCGAATTCGTCATCCATCGCGAAAATCGACCGCTTCTCGACCTTGCCCTCGTCCTTCGTCTCGTCGTTCGATCGCACGCTCGGGGGTGGCGGTGCGCATGCCTCCCCTCCGGTCGTCGTGACGCCGTAGTCATTCCCGGCGAAGCACTCCTTCGTCGACGGGGGATCTCCTTGAAAGGACGTCGGCAGCGCCGTGGGTGGGGAGGGGGGGGGCATCATCCCCGCCATGTAGGCGACCTTACCCCCCACGCCGCACTCCCATGGCCTCGTGAGCGATGGCTTGACATGTCGGATAAGACCGCCGCCGAATGCATTCCCCGATCCCGCACCATCCGAGGGAATAATGGCATCGCCAACAGCGACGCGACCGCCACGATATGGCTGGGTTCCCAGGTCCAACCCGGCGAAGAACAACAGCAACAGTGTGACCAAACGCGGAACGACCTTCATCGGCGGCACGATGAATGAGTGCCACGCCTTCCTCGACAATCCCTTCGTCGCCGTAACCTCGATGCCGTCGACCTCGACGACGACTCCCTTCCGCACCATCGAGGCAGTGACGCCCATCGTCGCCATTTCTGCCGCGGATGCCGCACGGCCGTCGGACGCGATCTCCTGCAGTCGTTTCTCCTTCTGATCCTTGAGGAGCTTGCGGCGCATGCGCGCCACACCCATGTATTTCTTCTGCTCGACCTCCTCCTCCTCCTCCTTGTCGTCATCGCGCGCCTCTTTCGCCCTCGTGGTCGCATCGACGGTCGTCGTCGTCGCCGGGGCGGTGTCGTTTTCCGAACCGCCCCTCTCTGCGACCCCCCCCTCCTCCCCCATCGAGGCGATGGGTAACGCCGCGACGATGGGCGCGTCCGCCTCCTCCGACACCAACGCCGGCTCCGGAGATACCACGGCCGTTTTGCCGCCCGTCGCGCCGTCCTCGTCATCCCCCCCGGGCTTGCCCACGTTTCCCTTCGACTGATACCTCCTACGCCTCATGGCAGCCATGCGTCGCGCTCCCCTTCCTCCGCCGCCATCGTCGGCGGGAGAGTCGGCCTCGGCAGCACCGCACTCCGCCACCGCCGCCACCGCCGCCACCGCCGCCACCACCGCGACGGGAGGGACGACCACGACCGAGGAGGGCTCGTCGAATTCAACCTCGTCGCGAGGGGTCGTCTGCATCGATTCGACGGCGTCGTCGCGGCGGTCGTCGTCGTCCTTCTTGACCCTCGACGCCCCCCCCGCCGTCGGGGTCAGGCCGCAGACCACGTCGAGGCGATCGGCGGACTTGGCGAGGATGCGAGAGCGCCGTGCCTCGGCCTTCTTCCTCGCCCTCTCGGCGGTGTCTAGGGATGAGGACGATGTGGCCGTCGTGGTACTCATCGCTCGTTCGTTGCCTCGGTTGTGTTGTGGCCTCGTGCGGAAATGGCAGTTCCCGTAAAACGGACGCAGGACAGACGTTTACTACTCAACGGCTCGCTGTTTTCCCTTCCCGCGCATTTAATCCGTCTCCTCCATCCCGCCCGGCTGTCGTAGAGACCGGGGTTTAAGCACCACCGGGGTTTAAGCACCAGACACTAAACTATTAGATATAAAAAAATAACATTGCTGAAATTGCAACAACATGGAGCCGGTTTCAGAAACTCCTGACGCAACCATTGGATTCAGCGCAAAATTTAGCATTTTTTTCATCCTTGGGTCATTTCATGAAACTTAGCACAGCCCTTGTTTCAGGTGCACAATCGAGCTGGGCGGGGGCGGCGTTTACTTAACATACGAATGATTTAGCTGTCACATCGTAGAACATTAGTTCGTGCTTAAACCCCGGTCTCTACGGTATCATGGGTGCTGGGACTGGGGGGGGTATTTCGTTGCATTTTCGTTGTGAGGATGACACCATCTGTGAAGAGCGACCACGCACACACAAAAAAAGAACATTATTTTAATTTGGCGAAATGGTCACACGTATTGACGCCCTGTCACAGTTGTCTCATGTGACATTTTTCGACCGAGACAGTACTTAACGATTAAAAGTAATAATAATACGGAATGGAAGGAAATTTGAAATTTAGCGATGGTCGATGAGACAATATCAAAATGTAATGTTCCAATTCGTGAATGTTGAGACGTGGAAACCTCTGTCTAAAACAAAAAGGGAGAAAAAAGTAACGTGGGAATAGGTAGAAGGAAATTTCGAGCCATGGACATAGTCGATCTCCATACCTCATCAAAACCGAGCTCCAATGCTCGTGTCCGCCATCCCCTTCATCCCATTGGTACTAGCCGTCCATCATCTGCCGATGTGCGTACTGCGAGGGACGAAAATGGCAAGTAATAATAACGACGATGACGACGGCGGATTGGGCCACGTCCTCCGTACCGCCGAGCGGGTGATGAGCGATCTGTCGTCGCCGTCGCCGGTGGGGGGGGATGGGTCGTCGAGGTCGATGTCGTCGTCGTCGTCGGAGGGAGAAGGAGGTGTAATAGGAGGGGGGGGGAAGAGGATGGACCTATCGCGATACACGTCCGACGAGCTACGGTCGGCCATGATGCCGATGGTATCCGCGCTCGAATGTCTCGATGCCGCATCCGTCCTATCGTTGACGCCCGTGCGAGCCGCATGCGCCAATACGGGGAAGGACGGGAGGGATGGGGGAGGAGGAGGGGGGGGGGGGACGATGGCCGTGCTCGATCCGGGGCGGGGTCTGTCCGTTCCTCCGATACACGATCTCATAGTCCCCCCCCACCGCCGTCCCCGGGACGGGTGCGGCGGTGATGGCAGTGGGGGGGGCGCGGGGGGGGGGGATGACATTGGAGATGACGTCGGAGGGGGCGGCGGGAGCGTCGTGCGATACCTCCACGTCGAAGACGTACCCAACGCGTATTCCGTGGGGATATTCGTCTTCCCTCCCAACGCTCGCATGCCCCTCCACGATCATCCGAACATGGTCGTATTGACCAGGGTATTGTACGGCGAGCTCGAGGTGATTAGCTACGACGTCGTCGACGATCGACCCACGCCGCATCCGTCCGACAACGACGATCGTCGTGGCGATGATGATGTCAACGACGACGTTCGCGATCGAATGGACGTCGACGACGAAGACGACGACAGAGATGAAGCCACCGGACGTGGTCGATCGCGATCGTTCCTACGCGATTCGCTCAACAGGATTAGGGAATACGTGCTGAATCGGGTGTTGTCGTCGTTCCTCAACAACGACGACGGCGGTTGCGACGGCGAGGGGATGCACCGGGTGGGTACGTTCGATGATCGAGTATTGCGCGCGCGTCCGAACATGAATCCCATGGGCGCGATGCGAAGGGATGGGGAGAAGGATGGACACGACGATGACGGTGGAGATGGAGATAACCGTCGTAAGCCGACGTTCGTCATAACGGCGCCGAGCGTGACGTGCCTGTACCCCCGCGAGGGGAACTGTCACTCGTTCGTGGCAGGCCCGCACGGCGCCGCGGTGCTCGACGTGTTGTTCCCACCTTACGGCGACGACGGCGACGACGACGATGGCGTATGCACGTATTATGAGACGAGGGAGAGCGGTGGTGCCGAGAACGACGACGACGACGATGGTGCAGCCGCCGAGGAGAACGACGAACGACGACGACGACGGCGGCCTCCTCTCGTACTCCTCTCGCCCATTGACCAGCCGGATGACTTCAATTGTGTGGGAGGATCGTACGGTCGCTTCGGTTCGCGACGATGATGTTCTTTTAGACATCTCTAGATGCGATCAATCAAATATAGAAATGTAGACAAATGATGAAATAGTTCGCTCTCTATTAGCATCTCTCAATTACCCCTTCCAATTATACACTCCCTTCGCATGGCATCTTTCGCGCTCGTGATGTCCTCCGTGGATACGTCAAGCGCCCTCCACCAATAGTCGGGCAATGTCACCGCCCCCATCGCATTCCCATCATCACTATAGTTCATGAGTTCTCCTAAACGAACGTCATCGTCGTCGGTGACGTCGACCGAGCCGCCGTCGCCATCCGATCCTCCTCCCACGGAGGCGGCGGCGGCGAGCGATATCGCCGCGCAGGACATCACGATGACCGGATAACGCAACGCATCGCCGGTGCCATCGAGGGACGCATCGTTCAGTATTCGAAATGCCCCCCGTATGACCCTCTCGCTCATATCGGGATGTAGCAGCCAGTTTCGATCGTCGTCGTCGTCCCCTGCACCTCCTCCTGCTGCTATCCCTCCCGACGTTATTCGAGCATTCTTTCTCCCCTCCCTCCTACCCTTGCCGAAACCAAGAGTTTCCATGACGACCAACACGCATCGATGTGGATGACAGACCGTGGCATCGAATTGTATCATCCGTAATACGTGCTGTTCCATCGATACCGTGTCCTCCTTGGCCTTCCAGTATTTCTCATCGAGAGACGGCGGATGTATCGCTTCGACGATGGTCGTTATTGGTATGTATAGTCGTTTTCGTCGTAGGCGTGCGCCGTCGTCGTCATCATCGTCGTCCTTTCCATCGCATTTTCGCTTTCGTCGTCGTCGTCGTCGTCGTCGTCGTCGTTCCTCTCCGCTCCGTCCATTATTATCACTCGGGTTCACAACCACCGACCCCGAGTCTCTAATATCCATCCTTGTACCACGAGCATCCTCCCGACCACGGTACTCATCATCGTGATGATCGCACGTTCCGATCTCACTATTATTGTCCTCCTCCTCCTCCTCCTCCTCCTCCTCCTCCCACGAGGTGAAGTCCAACACAACCGACAGGTTGACAACGTCGCGTATGCGCCTCGGTTCCTCCTCCATCTTGCACCCTAGTAACAGGCAAGCTGATGCCACCCTCCCCAGGTGATACGCCACCTCCCGTCGCCTTCGTCGTTGTATTAGTAGTACGTCGTTCGTTATATCCCTTCCATTCTCTCCTTTCTCCCCTCCGATCGCGACTTCGGTGGTCGTTGTCGTCGTGGTGGCAATCGTCGGACTTGGTTCCCCCCGGATCGATCGCTCGTCCCTTGCATCATCTCGTCGCGACGACGACGACGGCATCGAAATGACGCGGCGGTAAAACGCGCGCGCGTAACGATGGAATAATACCAATGCCGAAAAGCGCGATTCGCATCCCATCCTCAACGAGTGGGACGCGACGTGCATCCTGTGGAGCTTATGTCGCAGTATGACCTCGTGGGGAAATGTGTCGATATTCGACGTATCGTCGTCGTCGTATTCATATTCGCCGCGATGATCGCCGCCGATGTCTTCGTCCTCATGCCGACGCGGCATCTTCCTCCCTTTGGCATCGTCGTGAAGCGGGGCCCTCACGTCCATGGCCTCGTCGTACACGTCCTAATTCTCCTAAATCGTATTCCTATCATTGATTGCGTGTATCTAAAGAGGCGCGCCAAATACGACGGACAGACGAGACGGAAGGACAACACCAATCAACACCGAAGAAAATCCCCGCCCGCCGAGCAACCGCGCGGGCCCACTCTACTCGACGCCTACCACCCCACAATATCATCGCCCCGCAATATCAGTAACGAAAAATCTAACCATGGTCAAGCGATCGAGACGGGGTGCCACCCTACGCGCCACGAGGCGCGCCAACGTCGCGAATCAACAATTGGAACACGCGCTGTCGGAGCGCAACGAGGAAACGAGGCTACTTTCCAAAGACGACGCCGACCTATTCGTACTCGACACGACCCGCCTCGGCGGCGGCGGGGGCGGCGAGTCGAGGGATGACAGTAAGAGGCGCCGTCGCGACGGCGCGATGGGGGGGAAGGGAAATAGCGAGAAGAACAGAATTATGAAGCACGAGCATTCCGAGAGGGAGGAACGGCAGATCAAAAGGCTGATACGTCTGCACGGCAAGGAGGGGACCATCGCGCTCGCCAACGAGGGAAGGGCGCGCAACGTCGCGAGGACGGCGGGCGGCGGGGGGGGCGCGAAGCTCACGTCGACGGGCGTCCTCGCATCGACGAGGCCATCGTTTGACCTGTGGGGCGATGCGGGGTCGAATACGACGACGACGAAGAAGACGAAGACGAGGGGGAAGGGAACGACATCCGCAGCCTCTTCCATCGCATCGACGACCGCGAATGCGGCGGCGACGGGAGCGCGAGAGGCCGTCGTCGTTCCCTCCGCGAAGAATATCCCGCCCCGCCTCGCCGTGGAGGTGGCCCATCCCGGCCAATCGTACCGACCGGACGTCGAGCAGCATCAGGACGCGATAGGGGTGGCGCTGTCCATCGAAATACGTAGGAACGAGGCATTGGAGTACAGGGAGACGCCAGTGAGCGACGGCATTAGCGATCACGTGAAGATGTACATGATCGACGGCGATGCCACCACCGACGACGACGACACCGACGACGAGGGAGAGGATATGGAGGGAGGAGGGGGCGACGGTAGGATCGGCAAGTCGTCCGCCAGGAGGGAGAAGGGGAAGCTAACGCGCGCGCAACGGAATAAGCAAAAACGCGTCAAGGCCGAACACGTCGAGATCAAGGAACGCAGGGCACGGAAGGCGTTCTTGCATCAGGCGAACGAGGTCAAGATACACGACAGGGCGGTCATGCGCGCGGAAATCGACAACGCCGATCGACGCGACGAATTGAACAGACTGCGTGCCGAGAAAATTTCCAAGCCGTTGGGATCGGACGTGTGGTGCGGATCGAGTCGTAGGGATCCGATATCGGCGCCGGCGTTGCCCGTGGCGCTCACGGAGGAATTGATGGGAAATGATGCGGGGGGCGATGGGGGGGGCGAGGGGTCGGTGGGGGTGGGAGGATCGCTAAGGACGATGATGCCCAAGGGATCGATCGTGACAGACCGCGTCGAGAGCATGGCGGCGAGGAACATGATAAATAAGAGGAGGGCATCCGAGGGACGTAGGATAGTTCAGGGCAAGAAGAGGAATAACAACGTACGCGGTCCCGAGGGTGGTACCGAGTATATGTTGATGTGAATTATCGAGGCAAATGTAGTACCGATGATGGTCGTGTGGAGTTAGAGAACAGTGGGACGTGCCGAGGGGTGGGATGGGCGACAGGGGGGGGTGGGGGGGGTTGTTCGCTCAGTAGCAACGGTGGAGCGTCGTGCGATGTCCAGGGAAAGCTGCTTCTATCTAGAGGGGAAGCCTGTGCGATGCATGATTTGTAATTTAATCCAAAAGCCATTCACCATGATTGAAGTGTGTCAATCTACTAATATTATTTCGAATCAAAACAAAACTTTCAGGATACACGAAATCCTTCATCGATATCATGGTTCAACCATGAGTTGACCCGACCGCCTTCATTCATTGAATTGACCCCCCTTCCTAGGGAAATTATATGTTCATCAATCAAATGTCAAACAATTGAAGCCCCCCATGTAATACGATAGCAAGTATTTTTACCGAGAAAGGCCCCCAGAATCGTCGGAAACCTTGGGTTTGCTCATGAGAAAATGATCTACCGCGCGTTAGCTTTCGTCTTTGCCCCTTTTCGCAACACCCAATTCACTGGAATTCGCCCTCGTCCATACGCGATGGCGGACCCTGCCTCGGTACGCCGTACACCTCCTCGATCGATGCGTCGGTATTGTAATACTGCGCCGCCCTCATGGCCATCATGGTGATCTCCTCGTCGGTCATGTCGTTCTCGGGCACGACGCGCTGCTCCTGCTGGTCGTAGTACCCTTCGTTCATCGCTTCACCGTTACCAGAACCTCCCAGGCTGTTGAGGTAATCGTCATTGTCCCATCCGCCATTGGACGTATCGTCCCATCCGCCGGGCGCGGAGTAGGACATGAGTCGAAACGGCACGACGGCGGTCGACCCCCCGCTCCTATTCGCGGTCGTGAACGCACCGACGGGATTCGGTAGCGCGAGGATGGCAACGGCGAGCCAAGTATTCTTCATGATGAATCTATCACTCGTCGAGCCTTTCGAATGAGATATTATGAGTGGAACCGCCGGGGGTAAGTTTATGGTTATCGTTTTTATCATCGCCGAGGCGGCACATGCATGCAGCTTCGTTCCAGAATTTGGAGGATATCGAGAAAAAAAGAAAAGCAGCGGAGACGTGGACCAGCTGCCATTTCCCGCCGGATCAAAATTCAGCACGCATCCCCCCCCCTTCCTTCCCCCCCCCGCCCGCCCGCCCCCTCGAACCACACCATCGCGTCCATCTTCGAGCCGACCGCCGACGCAACGCCGACACCTACCGACCCGTGATCCGACATCGTACTATCCACCGCCACTCGAAACTCGAAAGGACAGCTCCATTATATCCAAAATATGAGCCGTCCCGCCGCGCCATACTCCCCCGGAACCGCGATGCTATCGCCAGACGAATTATCGAAATTCGACGCCCCGTTAATCGCATTAGCGAATCTCTCCGGCGGCGACCTGCGCAAGCTGTTCTACGCGTTCTTCATGTTCCTGTACACGCGCACGGACTTTTACTGCATAAACGGAGGAGCCGACGATGACGGCAATAACGACGGTGGGAGTGGAGTAGGCGGAGGAGTGAACGACGATGACAATGACGGAGGAGGCGGCGGCGCCAGGACGATGGGCTTTCGCGAGGGTCAGGCCGAACGCATCCTCCTGGCATCGTTCCGGCAGTTCCCCCTGAGGAGGGTACCGCCCAAGAACTCCAGGCAAAATAATTCGACGAAGACGACGACGTCGAAGACGATGGGGGGAACGAAATCGGTCGGCGCCGTCGTCCTACCTCCCGCCGACGCGGCGGCGGAGGACGAAACCTCGTCGACTACCGCCAATGTCGACGCGACGTCGGAGGATGACGACGCATCGACGGCTGAGAAAACGGACGCGGCGGTCGCGCTCCCACCACCGTCGTCGTCGTCCATGGGAAGGTACACCGACGAGGGTAAGCGCGTGCATGTCGGATCGGAGGACGAGGACACGTCGACGACGGACGATGCGTCGACGACCGTCGCGAGTAATGCCGATACGGATGCGGCGGTCGCCCTCCATCCACCCTCGATATCGTCATCATTCTCTAAGGCGGTGGGATCGGCATCGTCCGTGCGATATACCGACGAGGGGAAGCAGGTGCCGGTCGGCAACGGCGGATCGACGTCGAGGTACGTATGGACGCAGACGCTCGAGGAGGTCACGGTGCACGTGCCGTTGCCGGACGGGGTGCGAGCGAGGGACCTCGACGTGAACATCGGCGCGAATACCATCTCGATCCGTCGTAAGCGCATCGACGATGATGACCACGACGACGACGTCCCATCGCTCGGGGGTACGCTCTTCGCGAAAGTTAGGCCGTCGGAATCCACCTGGACCCTCGAGTCGAACGATGTCGATCGTCGCAGTCGTCATCCAACATCATCCTCGTCGTCGTCGTCGCATCGACGGCCGATCGCGACGTTGCAAATCGTGCTCGAGAAGGTCCAGAAGACTTGGTGGGAGACGGTGATATCGGGCGACACGCCGTTGATAGACACGACGATGGTCGATTCGACGCGGCACATCGGCACGTACGACGACGAGACGCAGGCGGAGATACGCAGGATCATGTTCGATCAGCGACAGGAGCGAATGGGCCTGCCCACGTCGTCGCACATGCTGGGTACGTCGACGACGACATCAACGTCGACGTCGGAGGGCGGGGAGGATCGCCCCCCGTCGTTGCCTCCCGGGGGGGTCATGCTCCCGAGCGGCGTTGAGTACATCGATGGGGAGACCTTGAACAGGGCATCCGTCGGGGGAAACAAATAATAAAAGAATGATGGCGGCGTTTGGTGTGGGGAAGCGGGGGTGTCGTGGCAACTCGATCAGGTCCGACTTGTCTGTAAGATATCGGCCTCGGCCTCGGCGGGGGGGGGGGGGGGGGGGGCGATGAAAGATAAGCGCCAAAAACTGGAATGATGAAAATGTGAAAGATGAGGAAGAATAGGTAGTATCATAGTTGTTGAGGAAGAGGGAGAGGGAGAGGGAGAGGTCAGGCGATCATTGTTGGACGAGCGTCACAATTTTGATGATTCAATATGTCGACGTGGGGGATCGTGCTTGGCCTCAAACTATCCAAGTTGAGACATTGCATCATCTTTTTGTAGCAATGGTTTTCCTTTTTTCGCTGTAGTTTAGACTCCTAATTTAATTTGCATCTCGTCATAATTTGTGTGACCCGTAATAGACTAGTTCTCGAGAACTCGTCAATATGATCCCACCTTTTCATCGGGGGGGGAATCGATCTACCTAACGCCCAATGCGGCCGAGAACATCGGTCACGTCAACCCCTCCTCCCCGTTCGCGAGATTCTTCATCTCCTTCCCCATGCGATGTCTAGTCAATTTCTCGTTCCCCCCCGCGAGGGCATCGAATAGCGCCGACGCCGCGGCGTCGTCGTCGATGGTCGCCGCGCTCGCCGACAGGTACGGCCCTCCCAACGGCGGCACGAACGTCATGCGCGATACGCGTTCCACGAACTCGTCCCTCGTCACCACCGGCCTCCCGTCCGCGAATATCTCGATACTCCATTTCGTCGTATGCTCCTTTCCCTGGGATGCGAAAATTCGGGTGTCGTAACACGGTATCCACTTGGGACGCGCCGAGGATTGATCGGCCATGCGATATCCCCCCCCCGGCTCGCGATATTCGCAATCGGAACAGGCGGAATAACAGCACATGCCCGCGGATGCGTCCAACATTATATATTTCTCCGCGAGTCGTCCGAATACCTTGACGGCCTCCTTGGGATTGATGTGTACTGCCGCGTCGTCTACGCCGCCGGAGGAGGAGGAGGAGGAGGAGGAGGCGCTCGACGATTCGGCGGCGACCGCCTCCGAGTGCAGGCGCGTCCATGCACCATCATCGCGATGACGAAGCGAGGGATGGGACCTCGACGCGAATCCGTCGACGATGGCGACGTGTAGTAGACACGCGGCGCTCAGTGCTGTCATTCGTTTCATGGCGACGGCGTTTTGTGTGAGAGGGGGCGGGTTGGTAGGTTGCCGTGACGGACTTATTCATGCCGAGCCCCCCAAATGGAAAACACGTCACAAGGCGTTCCCGCCCGAAAATCCGAGAACGACTACTACCGACCTAATTAATCACGACCGCACAACACACTCACGACTCACGGCCAACGGCGCCACGAAAAATTTTTCTCTTCCCGTCTCTTGGCTCGGTTGGGGCCACAAAAACGAAATTCCACAGGAAGAAGAGAAGCGCGACGTCAAGCATGGCGACGATGGTGGATCGTCCACCGCCGCAGGATACCCCCATTGGCACGTCGGATGAATACACATCCCCAGAAAATGAACCAAACTCCGGTGACGGGGGAGGTCGACAACGGCAGCGTCGGCGCGGCGGGGGGAGAGGCCAGGGAGGGAGACGACACGAACAGCGGCGGGAGCAGGAGCAGCGGCCTGAATCGACCAATGGCAATGGTATAGAAACAGACAAAGCAATCATCGTCGATGGGGAGACTGCCTATAAACGCAGTAAGGGCCGCGCGAGGAGGAGGGTACGTGGGGGGGTCGATCGCGCGGGAGTCGATGCCGATTCGGACGCGGCCGAGTTCATCGCCGGCGCCATCGCGGCGGTATCGATGGACGCCTCGACCGCCACTAACGATAATGATCATGGAGGCGTCACTGAATCCGCAGATAATGATGGAACTGCTCGAGAGGAGGCCGATGCGGTTCAATCGGGTGTCGGGGCGACTCAAAGGAAGAGGAACAGGAAGAAGGTCATTGACCAATCCCTCGAAGGGGCGAATCACGAGGTAAACACGAAACAGCAGCAGCATCGGCCATCGAATACCGACGGGAAGCAGAAGAAGAAGAAGAAGAAGAAGAGGGGCAAGGGTCGTAAGCAGTGGTGGAGGGAGTTCATACCCGCCGGTCTCGACGATCCGATATCGTTGGAACCGTTGGACCAATTGCCTTATCCGCCATTCGCGATCGTGGTGGAACCGCCGTACGTTCCCATATGGCCCGGAATGTGGCCCCCTCCTCCCCCCCCGCTCGATTCTCGATTTTTCGCCTCCGGTACTGTCGATGCGCCCTCCTCCTCCTCGTCGTCAGTGCGCGATGCCGTCATGATCACGAGTCGAAAGGACGGTTCCAACGACGGAAGAAGTGAGAGGGAGATGACGATTCTGAGAGAACAGTGGGGCGATCGCAACGTTTCCACGGCCCTATCGAAGACGACGAGAGACGATCAATCGAAAGATACTATCGATCCGAGGAGATCTTCGGCGAATGAAAATACCACCGCCAACATCGACGTCCCGAATGGCGAAAACGACATCCGGGGGCGACACGTCAACCTATTCGACGGACGAGTACTGGCGTACTACCTGGTGTCGACGTTGCAATTCATCGATCCCTACAATAGACGCGATTTGACTCGGGGGGAGCTACAGGCCCTCGATGCGTATTTGGCATCGCACAAACTGGGCAACGCCCGCGTGGTGGAGGCATACGACGACAAGGGGGTGACGTTGAGCACCGCCGGACGGGCCGCCCAGAGCGCCACCGGACGGGCGGAGATATTGCAGCAGGAGGCGCGTGCGATATTGGGCAGCTTCTTCTCAAGGGGCGGTAGTGGCTACGGCGGGGGCGCTCCGTCGTCGCGACCGCGGGGGCAGTCGAGCGAGAGGCAGGGGGATATGAGACGCGTCCATGCGTCGAATGATGCGATGGATGAACCAGCGGCGAATAGCTTTCAACGCATGTATGCAGCGCAGCAGGGCGAACGTAGCGGTAGGAACGATGCGCCTCCATCGTTGATTCGCGGACAAGGACATCCGCCAGCTTTGCATGATATTGGAATCTACGAAGGGGATGGTGGTGGTCTATTGCTAATTGATGACGACATAAATCCCGGATTGCGTAGTGGCCTGCCCAGAAACGATAATGAGATGCGAGGATCCGCACGTCACATAGCGGAACGACACAGTCACGAGGCACAGATCCGTGAGGGGGCCTTTCCAACTCTACCCTCGGCCACTGCTTCAGAACCTGTCGATTCGGTAGAAGCTGTCTCCAAGAAGGAACCACCAACTCATCCATCCGGCCCCTCGAGGAGCCTAAGCAAAATATCCAAAGTTATCACGAAGACTGATAAAAAGCAGATTGAGAAAATGATCAAAGCGCGGGAGGAGGCAGAACGCCGTGCTGAGCTGTCAAGGCTCAGTTTTTTCAGCCCCAACGTTCCGTCGGGAACTGAAGCAGTCTCACTGTCCAACAATAGCACTCTGTCTACTACCCCCATAGCAAGAACACAACCCTCGGACGCTGTCTTGGCGAGAAATCGCAATCTCGCCATGGCATTAGACGTGGCACCATCTACTGTTCGAAATGAACTAACCCTCACAGGATGGGCTCGACCAGTAACACAAGGTGCTGTGCCAGTCTCGACTGATACGGGAGATGAATTTCAGAAAGAGCTTAATGTTAGTAAGGCGCAATATACAGATTCATTGCTTTCGGAGGCCCGAGATCGAATGTCAGAGTTACTCAAACTTGAAACCAAGTGGAAAAAGTTCTTGGTTGATGATCGGGCCATGTCATGTTCGTTGAAAGCGATGAATCGTCCGATGCGTAAATTTGTTCACGAATACTCAGATTTTTGGAGACTGCACACCGAAAGCTTCGACCCTGAAGGTCGACGTTACATTCATTGTATTAAATTGGAAGATACGCGTGCTCCGTATCCGCTGCTTTCGGAGGCGGCTAGAAAATGGCGCGGTCCCGCCAGGCCCATCACAGGTCCTTCTGCGGCCGACGTTGATTTGACCACGTTACCTACCGGTCCCGCTCCGAAATTATCGGCCGCTGTTGGTATCCCCGCTGCAGTCGATGGATGGCGTTCCGATCAACGTGTACCACTCAAGTTGGCACCCCGTTCCCTCGCTGGAGGTGTGACGAAGCCAATTCCAGAATCCACCATGGGCGGAATGACTCGCTCCTCATCGACGCCACTTCTTTCGATGACAGGAGAGCGCCCCCCACCGCCGCGCTTTGCCGCTCTTCACGATAAGGAACGTCCGAGACTACAACTGGTCCCACGTTCCATACCCACTTGGGATGAATTGGAGAAACGGCACGTATCGCAGAATGAATGGAACGAAATGACGCCTGATCAACAGGAGGTTATTTTACTCGAGATTGAAGACGAGGAAAGGAGGAAAGCAGCACAAATGCAACGCGAACAAGAGAAGGAAGACGCCAGGGCTCAACGACTGGACAATAAGACCAAGAAAAAACGTTCCATGATGGAGAAGAAGCAGGCTATTTTGGAGAGTGCATTTGCAAGCGGTGATGATGACGATGGAAGCTCAGGCAGTGACTGGTTCGAGGGTGATTTAGAGTTCGATGGAAGCGATGATGAGGGAATGTTAGGTTGAGCTTAGACATAAAAAATTACTTTGTATCGCATCATATCCAGATATATTTCTTGCCACCAAGGCGTCAAAATTCCATATCCTTGCCGTAATCGTCACAGACAATATCATAATCATCACTGCCATCTTCGAAGTCTTCATTGCAATCATCGCCATCATCTTCGTTGCCATCATCAAAGCCATCATTATCGCCGTCACTATCATCTTCATCGTCCTCTTCGATTTCATCGCAATCTTCATCATTGTTGCTAAAGCTGTAGTCATCGTCGCTACCGACAACAGCAATGTCGTCGTCGCCAGTTAGAAACGACATGACATTTGGAAAAATTACAGTAATCATAGGGATGGAATCGTGACCAAAATGACTCTTGATATCAGCAGTGTGAGCGTCATTGTTCCTGTCAAATCATTCGATGATTTTTGATTTCTAGATGACTAGCTCCAACAACGCGTGATATCCTCCAAACTTTCGTAAAGGATAAGCTTGGAATCAATGCAATAAAAATATGAATCCATATGCTTGGGGGAGATCATAGGAATGCATCTTAGCATCACATGAATGTTGTTCTGCCATTTCCTTGGTCGTACAAACTCACACGCGTTCGAATACTGCGATGGACTATTTATATGCCTCACACCCAATCACCTCCAATCCTTCCTAATCTCCTCCAGCAAGTCGCCAAGATTCACAGTCGTCAGCTGCGAGCGATGATAGACTGCCATGTTCTGTATCGCCTTGACAGATGGATGGACTTTGACATGAGTCACATCCAGCAGAATATCACCACTCTTCTCCCCGTTGTATGAAGTTCTCTCGTTCTCCTTCATTCCTGTCATTTGACAGGTCGGGGAGCAATGCAGTGGGCATGGCTGGGGATGGTGTTTGATTCGGAATTTATGTTGTACGATACGATGGAACACATCAGGTAGTTATTTACGATGAGTACGATACCTACGTAAATACCTACCGAGAATTGTAGAGTGTACTCTTAGGCCCACAATCTCAACAGTTTTTTGGGGTAGGATTGAAGGAAGGATTTTGATTCCTTTCCTTCATCCATAATCCTACCCCATCCTAGATTATGATTATATGATTAATTTTTAATTTGGGTACAAGCCGATAGGGCCTTCGGCACTGATTCTTGTCATGAGGTTTTCGTTTGTCAT
>JALLBA010000537.1:0-23745 GCA_036939675.1 Cyclostephanos invisitatus
AATTCCCAGACCATCGTACACCGCGGTAGTTCGCACTAACGGCTACCTGCGAAAATTTCGGCGGAACAGCTGCTGCATCGATATTTTTCGATGTTTTTTTGGCTGAATTGACCAGATACGATGAAAATGAATCATTTCAGAACGAAATTTCATGTCTAATATCCATTGAACCTACAGGTACTCACCTTTCTAACTTCGATTTACGAAGATATCAAACTTGGCCAAAAATCGAGGATCAGATCGAATATATGTGGACAAGTCTGTCAAGCGTACCAACGTTTCACTTCAGCAGTTCTTCAGTGTGTTCGTGGCAACATCGTGTGCAAGACGAGACATCGCATCTCCTATTACTCCCGACCTTCTTGTGCATCTTCGGAGTGACAATAAAGGTGCATTACTTGTGCAGTGTCCTTTGGATGCGAACAAAGATTGGCTCGATGAATTAATTCGTAAGCGGCATGTGGAATTATGTCGTCGTGGGCATGCCGGTGCGATTTCATCGTTGGTCGAACAGGGCATACCGTCGGAGGAGGCGGCGTCGGAATTAGGTCGTCGTGGGCATGCCGGCGCAATTGCATCGTTGGTCGAACAGGGCGTTCCATTGGAGGAGGCGGAGTCGGAACATGGTCGTCGTGGGTACGCTGGTACGATTTCATCGTTGGTCGAACAGGGCGTACCGTTGGAGGAGGCTGCGTCGGAACATGGTCGTCGTATGGGTGCAGGAAATCGTTTGAAAGGAAAATTTGTTGATTTGCATGGATATTTCGTGGTCCAGGAAATAGACAAACACAATGTACCCTGCAACCCTCGAACGGATCGGAAGTCTACATCCTGGAACAGTATCGCCATGTATTTAGCGTCGGAAAATGTCATGATCGGATATGCTGTTAGTGTTCTTGTGATGAAACAAAAATTCAAACCAGTCGGATATGTTGACAAGATACTCACTCCCAAAAATAATAAAGATAAACGACGATGGAGAGTATGGCGGGGACACAGCATTCCTTCCGGAATAGCTACATTGGAATACGCCGAAATTGAAAAAGAGTATACAAAGTACCAACAAATGAAAGGGAGGGAGAAGTCGAGGCAGACGAGGAAGTGAAATGACTAAAGTAACATCAACCATTATTGTGGGATACATTGATACTAAACGTGCGTGTTGCGCATTCCTTCGCCAACCCTTGCATCATATAGTCTACGCCGCTTATATCATCGATCTTTTTTCTCCCTGGCGCCTCTCCTCTGTCTAACCGTTGTCCCCCCTGATTTTTCAGTTTTGTTGTCATTGACAGCGGCGGCACAGGTGGACATCATTCGTTCCCGCTCAATCTTCGCCATCATTTCTGCACTCGGCTGAGCGCATTGACCAAACTCGTTAACGCGGGTGTAGTCGACTCTGTACTTGTATCGTTGATAGAGGTACACGAAGAATATCAGATCGTCACGTAAGCAAGCTAGCCTATGCATTATGGGCATCTTGATCACAAACGCAAACAAGTCGTCGATGAAGGTATTTATGCTCTTGTACGACATTGTTCGCCAATTTAGGTGAGCTACGCTCTGGAGCTTGTAGTTGATGAATAATTGGGGCGTCATCATCACGAATCCGAACATGTATATGAACCCCACGAGAGTGTTGAGCACCCACGAGTACCACCCCTTGTGCTTCTGGTAAAATAAAGAGTACATACCATATCCAGCGACTAGGGGCATCGTAACGAAGAGAAGGTGTGAGGTGGCGATTTCATCGTACTCTTTTGTTTTAGATTTCTTGTACGACGATGCCTCGACCCACTCTATTCTACCCCCTTCGAAGCTTACGGTGACCGCTTTGGATATCTTCCACGCCTCGATCGCCAACCCAATGCCGTTGGACACCAGCACCATGTAGCTTGTATCGTTGTCAACCAAGTAGAGCAGGATGACGAGGCTGAAGCCAGCGTTTACGATCATGGAGCGTAGGCTTATGCCCTCCATCGACTTCTTGTTCTTGAAGAAGGTGATGTCATTCTTGAACGCAAGCATGTCGAACACGCTGTGCAAAATGGTGACTATCGCGGTCACTGCAAGGAGGTAGGGATTCGTGTCAAGGAGCATGTTACGTAGGACGTCATTCCCCTGATCCACCTCCCCCGTTATCGATTCCTGCTTCCGCCAGCTCTCCTCGGTCTGACTCTGCAGTTGCCACTTCCACATCTGCAGATGAGAGACAAAGTTAGTCGGTGAGTTGCGAGAATGTCATTATCATAAATCAGAAACAATATATTATTTAGGCGATTCACGGCTACACAAGTTCCGACCAACCGCAGAAATGGATGCGGGTACAGCATCCACATTGCGCAGGCACGTATGATGAAGAAAAATACCCACACCCACACGCGCGCGTAAAAAACAACTCACCGCCGCAGGCTCGAATTTGACGTCAAGCCTGCTCTCCTTCAGCGTGCCGTTCACCTCCCGTAAACTCGCGCTAGTGATCCAGAATTCCGATTGGTATAGTATGGGATAGTACCAATCCCTCGTCGGATCGCCGTCGTACCAGTCCATGTGATCCGTGAATTGACGAGGTATGCTCGGCCTGTCGGGGAAGTCTATCGATCCGAAATCGATTATCTGCAATGTCAGGCTCGGCTTCATGTAAAGCAGTACCTGATCGTGGGTTCTGTTCAACGATGCCAACGTCAATACCGAGTCATCGTGCCCCGTTATCGCGTCGAGGTTATCTTCGGCATCCATAGAGTCTAGCAGGCTCTTCACGTCTCGATTGCGCTTCCTCTTTCGGTAACGCGTCAAAGACATCCTCTTCACCAAAACGTCTGTGGGGGAATCCGCCCCGGAGACGCGTTTCCTACGCAGCATAACGTGTGCGAACACACCAGATGTCTCGTTGTTACTTATCGATTTATCGATTGGCACGACGAGAGTCGCATTGCGATGGTTCATGGTCTGATCGGCATTAGAGGAACCGAATATAGAAAGGAAAGGCGAGGAGTGCTTCGTTTTAGAGTCGGTTGCGCCACCGAGTATCAGGTCTCGTTCGTGCCACTCGGCGAGGATTATCCCCCTCCCCTCATTGCCCTTATCGGGGTAGTCGGCAGAATCGTTTCCTGGGGTCGTCAGAGATGGCCAAGAGCTCGGCGCATTCGGCGAGTCGGTTATAAGAACGTCGAGGTCCATGAACGTTCCCGGCTGCCAGAGGCACATGGGCTTGTGGACCTTCTTCGTCCTCCCCACGGAGGATGCGCCGCCTCCGACGTTCGCGGGGACAGTGGCGCCGAGTGGCTTACCCTTGTTTTTGGTAGCCAACCCGGCTTGTATAGCGTCTGGGAACATGAATTGATCGATTATAGGCAATCCTCCGTCAGCCGTGGAGGACGGGGGAGGGGGCGGGGGGTGACGAAAGAACTTGGACGCGACGAGGCCCATCATGTTCTGCATCAAGAAGAAGACTGCGAGCCAGTGTAGGATTTCCATTAAGGTCTTCTGCCCCCCCTGCTGCTCTCCCGCGGCCGCGGGTGCGGGTGCGGCATCGCCACCTACTGGGGCGACTTCTCTTGCTGCCATGGTTGGGAATATTGTTTTGGCGACACAGGAAAAATGGTCTGTGTCTCATCCGTCATTGGATGCCTCCAGCGAACCGCGGCCACTTCCCGCTTTTTCTTTTTTTTTGGCACCCCCCACAACGCATTCCATGGACCTTGCCACGGAACTCGGATTTTTAAAGGTAAAGATATCATGGCAAACGGAGGTCCGATTGGACCGCCGGTTGGCACCATTCGACGGGAGTCTCACGTGCCGCCGTGTCTATTGATTTAATTTACCTTACCCTGGGTCGGGGGGGACTCATCAGCCGAAATCGAACGCAATGCTTGAATACGTCGGCAACTGGGAGGTCCGCCGGTGGTATTATTCGACGGTGATTTTTATTGCGTATCCGCCACTATCCTATTCGGCGGCTTCTAACGAACATTTGTTGCGATTTATCTATTAATAAGCAGACCTCAACTCCGCGGGATTTATTAGCAAATTCTCTCGGCGTCGGAGCGTTGTCTCGGCCCTCCCGACCCTTCCTCGTCCTTATTGGCGACTCTGATATATCGCGATGGCCGTCACCCCTTTATCCCATCATCTCGTCAGGGCCCAGCGTTGTAATCAACAACTATGGAAAAAGTGGGGCATGTCTCGTGGACCTGCCAAAGCAAATCGACCAATGGAAAGTGCAAAATGAAGATCGTTGCGAAAGTAATTTTTTGTTCATATGCTGCGCGGGAGAGAACGACATCGGATCCGGAATAACAATTGAACGTATTACCGAAGCGTTCTGTGCCATACTCGATGCTATGTTCCCATCGATCAACCCAGATCAACGACATGAATCGAGGATGATATTTTTCGGTCCGAAATTCGAGCCGTGGTTGACCGATGATCATGCAAGTCGCAAGAAATACGCGAAGTTAAATATTGGATTGCAAAGGGCCATTCGAAAGCACCACGCTTGCGATAGAGTGATATACGTCGATTGCCTCACATTATTTTGCACGAAGGAGACGGCGTTCGAACCCGGGGCGGTTTACGGAGGTAGGGGTATTCCTGATGTACAATATTTCGATTCCGATGGCCTTCATTTGAATGATGCAGGGTACAGTGTGTGGAAGCGAATTATTGAATCGAAGATTCGACACAACACAGAGCTACTTTAGGGAGAGGGAACCAGGTTGGAATTCTTCTTGGATGGTCTCGTGGTAGAGTGCAGACAAACTCAATCGTCTTTCCAACGTGCATGACTTTCTTGGTAAACTGCGGCGTACACAACAGACAGAATTATGACCAGCATACTACTTTTGTCAGATGAAACTAGGTGGCTAGATGGCCTAGCTACATTCGGGTGCATCCTTCTACTTATTCTTTGTCCTGGGCTTCATGGTTGCCCGCACAAGTTTTCTCGTGCGCCTGAGACAATGAGATCGATGCAGAGTGCAAGAGGTTAACATAGATGCTGTTTCCTAGAGATGATGTTAATGAGTTCAGACGAACTCAAGGCCGTCCATCTGGGTGCGCATTTGTCCATATACTCACTCTGGTCCTATGCATTGTTGGCACTCGCTGGGATGGACAGAGTACACGAGCACGTGCTAAAAACTTTCCCGATAATTCAAATGAGCACGCAATTCTCTTCTCACCTGCATAGTCGACCTCCCACCTGTGCTCAGATAGTGCTCATTTTCATAATTAGGATCTCAAATAATTTCTCATTTCATTAGATTTTTTTGCATTACAGTATCTATCAGCGTGTTCATGTTTATGATTCGGAGGTATTCTCTCTCTTTGCAAAATTTCATCCACAAAATCATTCTTACCAATTGAATCTGCTATCGCCATATCTGATTATCGTGACTATCATGGAGTGATAGCGGGTTTGTTCGAAAGGGCAGTGGCAGCCCCCTCAATTCCTCGACCTTATCTTATTCATCTGAGTACAGTCATGGATCATCGCTTATACTTCAACGCATAATCTTCCTCTGAATACATATCAAAACATAAACGAGGGAAAACACATAGCCGTCTCGTCACTCGGCAATAGTATCCCACCCGTGCTTTGCTCAACATCCATGTTATGGGAAACCGCTCGATCTGTAGCTTCCATTGACCGGTTCATAGTTCCCGTCCATATCCACCGACGGCACGTGATCGTCCGGGCCGGAAGCATTCTTGATCAGGATTTCCTGGATCTTGACGAACTCCATCGCGAGCTGCTCGTCGCGTTCGCGCTGCAAGTGCTCCAACCTGCTCGAGATCTCGTCCGGAAGACGACCGACGCTCGATTCCAACGCGACCATCCTTCCCTGGACGTCGTTGATGGAGGTCAGGTATTCTGCCACGAGCCTCGGGGATGCGGGGGCATCGATCTCGCCCCTCGACAGACCGTCGAGGTAGGACGCGAACGCCACCGAAACCGGCGCGTCGGACGGGGGGGATCCCCCCCCGCCAACGTCGGGGCCGGGTTTACTACGCGACGACGACGACGACGACGGCACGACGGAGGACGATGACGACAGGCTATCAAGGTACGTGAGCACGACATTCGCGGTCTCCCTCTGATCCTCGCTCGGCCCGACGCCCGTGTCCGATATCTCCCGTACCTCGCCCAAGAAGTCCGTGATCGCCGCGGCGCATCCGTCGTCGATCACGCCCCTCTCGCACGACGATCGCACCCTATCGGACGCGGGGATCGGATCGTTCACCCTGATGTTGACGCCGTCGTAATACCTCCGCCCGACGGCGAGGCCGTACGGTTCGGCCTCTATCATGACCACCCTCGCCTTGGCGGCGCTGTAATCGTCGTTCTTCGGGTAGGATCGGCCGGATATGACGTACATCATGCCGTATATGGACAATCCCGACAGGAAGATCTCGGCGCCGACCGCCTCGCTCTTGAGCTGCTGCGGCGTCTGCGGACCCGATGGACCGTCCTCGCTCGCCGCGAGGGCTGCGTTCGGCGAGATTTGCCACGCGGATAGCGCCGCCGCCGAGGACGTCGACGCGAGCAGGGCGTCGCGAAAGCGCCGGAATGTCTCCCGGCGCGTCGACGACGACGAAGATGACGAGGCGTCCTCCCCCCCCTCCCCCGACGGGGGGCGCATTCGCGTCGTCGTTGGTGACGTCGACGACGGCGTGGGCGAAAGTCGTCGTCTCGTATCTTGTGGGCAATGGAACGACTCGACGAATCCGCGACCCCCGAGGATCGCGAGGAAGGCGGCACCGCCGAAGCAAGAGATCCTCATTATCGAGGTGTTGTATCCCAAGCCAACTCCTCGAAGGGAAAATAAAATAGAACAAAACTATCGCAATCACATCGTCATGATCCAGCCGCCTCCTTCCGGCGCTGGGAGGAACATGGAATGTGACGCGGTCTCCCAGAACTACGCAATCATGACGTAAGATACTTCAACACAGTGACGTTTGTGAGTACTGAATTCCTTCGTATGAAGGAAGAAACAGATGATGATGGCGGGAGGGCGTTTAAAGTGAAGTGGTGACGCAAAAGATTCTCTACAACAGAGCTGTTCCCCCCCCCCGCGCGCGCGCGGTCCATCACCCAACACAAAAAAAAAAAAAAGAGNACCAATAAAAAAAAAAAAAAAAAGAGACATCATCTCCAAATCCAACGGGACGATTTCACTCTCCTCCCCTCGTCGCTCGATCCCAACATCAACTCTCATCCGAAGAGTGGTCAAAAAAAGGCAAAAAAACGAAAAAATGAAGATGATGGTGGCACTCTCGCTCCTCCTGACCATCGCGGGCTACCGCTCCGACGACAATATCGCTCGCGCGTCCGCGTTCGTCTTACCCCGGATGGCAACGACCGCGCCTCCATCCTCCCGCGCGATCATCACCGACCCCGATCGACGACGGACCGTGAGGATGATGGCGGACGATGACGACGATTATTATGGCGGGGAGATGATGGGCCGACGCGACGCCGTCGTGCGCTTCCTCGCCACATCCGCCACCATCGCCGCTATGCCCGCCGACGCGGCCATCGTACCGGCATCGGAATTCTCCGAATCGCCCACGTCCGAGGCCAGCATTGCCAGGGCGATGTACGACGGGAGGGATATCGCCGCCCCCTCTGTCCCCGCCCCTCCCACCCTCGTAACCGCCGCCAACTCTTCCGCCGCCGTAATCGCCAAGCCGAGGAGGAGGGCCGATTTCGACGGCAACGAGGCCGGGCCCGTCGGTGCCGCCAACGGCGGGACGAGCGCCCCCATCCGTGGCGCGGTCATGGCCAAGAAAACGTCGCCTAACTCCATCCTAACCAGCTCGCTCGAGCCGAAGGTGAACGTGCCGATATCCAAGGAAGCGCTCGCGGGGGGCGCGGTCGTGCTCTTCGGCCTCATGGCCATGGCGAACGGCAACGAGGAGGAGGGTGGCGTCGAGGCGATCACGTCGGCGACGGGCACCCCCCCCCCCACCGAGCCATACGGCCTCGCCGGCGGGCGGAATATTGCCGAGAGCGCCGTGGAGATTACGGCGCCCCCTCCACCCCCCCCGCTGCCGCCCGTCGCCGTCGCGGCGGCACCGGTCGTGGACGCGAAGTCGAGTTGGAAATTCGAGAAGCCGGTGCCGTACGGCGTGCAGAATCCCGCCGGGAAGAATCCGTTCATCGCCGAGGTCCTCGAATACTGCGAGGGTGGGAAGGTTACCGTCGATTGCGCCGATTCCATCAAGGGATATCTCGATAATATCGCGGAATCCGGCGCCGTCGCCACGACGGAGGAGGTCACCGCCATCGTCGGTTACCTCGGCTCGCTCGGCGGGGGCGGCGCGCCCTTCTCGCCGTCGACGACGCCCGGGAAGAAGAGGGTCGGTGCCGCGTTCGCGAGCTACCTGGACGCGCTATCCTCCGGATCGGCCCCTCCCCCGAGCTCCGCCAAGGCCGTCAAGACCTACCTGGACACGCTCAACGGCACCCCCGACGCCGCTAGGTCCGTGCAGGTGCAGAGGGGGGGACTGACGTCCTCCCCCGACGCGGTCGTCGCCGCGACTGGCGCCTGGGATTACGCCGCGTACGACAATCGACTCACGAGCATCGAGGGCAGGGTCTCCACCCTCGAGACTAAGGTCGACGAGCTCCCCGATAGGGTATTCGAGAAGATCGCGGCCTGGCAGACGACGTACGAGGGACGCCTGACCGACGAGGTGACGAAGATCGTAAACGCGCTCACCGCCTCCTCGGCATCCTCGCCGCCCCCCCCCGCCGCTCCCGAGGTCGAGTATTCGTCCCCGCCCCCCCCGGCACCCGTGGTCGTGGCGGAGCCGCCGATGCCTGTCGCTCCGGTCGTGCAATACACCCCCCTCGCGGGTGCCGTACCCGACAGGGGCGGACTGCCTAGGGGCGCACCCGCCGCCGGTTCCGGTCCAAGGAAGGGTTACAGGTTCGGGGGGGGGTCGTCGTGGAAGTCGGACGTTCCCACGAGCGGGGGAGCACCCGCGCAGAACTTGCGTTCGTCCGTGCCGAAGAAGTTCGCGGTGGGTGGCGGTGCCGGTTGGAAAACCAGCAAGCCGAAGAGCGGCGGCGGCGGGTACCTCGATAACATGAGCCCCTAGAGAAATGAGTTAGAGACGCACTATGTGGGCATTATAAATATTTGATGATATTGTTGTGCAAGTTGCGGTCGAATGGGCATACTGTAGAATTAGATCTATGGCCAGTGTGTGTTATTCAGGCCGAGTTAGGAATCGTGACACCGCAGGGAGGCCAGTTGTTTGACGGGGAATACCATACGTGTACGAGGACCGTATCATATCCTTGACGCTAAAGAAAAAATTATCAAGAGATTCATTAATATTTATCAAGCAACTTTCCTTCTACCAACAACTTCATGATTCGTTCAGTGTCTGCGGCCATTTTTTTCTCTTGGCTGATCTGCCACTCCACTAACCTAGATGCGATGTCATCCGGGAGATTGTTAATGGACGATTCCAGTCGATTGAGACGATCCTCAACCTCGTTGATTCGAGAATCCACGGGACCACTTTCTACCTCACTCGTCGCTGGTGCGGATGTTGTAGTAACATCGCTGAGGGCATCTAAATAACTAAATACCGCCCTCGCCGAGGAAGGAGCGGGGATGTAACCGGTGGACAAAGCATCCAGATAGTTTGTAAAAGCCGCCCCAGTGCTTTCGTTTGGTGTGACGTTGCTGGAAAGAGAATCTAAGTAGCCCACGATTGCCTTGACCTCCCCAGCCGTTGCCACGGCCCCGGTACTCGCCAACGTATCCAAATATCCCCGAATGTATTCAGCGCAGTCCTCTTTCACTTGACCGGGCTCGCAGTATTCCCCGAAGTCGCCAACACCTCTATTGGTGGCAGTCTGCTTTTTTTGAAGTAGAGCAGGATCAATGCCTGCATTCATTTTTTGCAATGCCGTTGATGATATGCGAGAAACCTCAGTCTCGAATTGACTTAACCGGTCCTCGACTTTCGACGCAGCCAATGATTCGTCATCTTTCATATCAGTGTCGTCATCAAACGAAAGTTGAGTTTTGGAAAGAGCTCCCCCCTCCTCCCCTGCATTAATTTCCTGTAGATATTGCACGTTTTCAATTGAAGAGTCAATTGTGGCCTCTTCGGACTCAACTTCCGCATATTCATCAGTTTCATCTTGAATTCCATTTACCCTCTTCAGAATATTCTCTTCCACCCACGGAATAGTACTCAAGGCCAATCCGACCCTTATGGGCACGGCCAGCCGAGCGAAGTTGACGAATGCAAATGCCTCGAGTCCCAATTTCCTCGCATCCTCGCCACTTGTTAAATCGGGCCAATGCCCCGTAATCTGGTAGTAGCTGGTCAAGCAGACGGGGACCGAAACGCCCCAAAATGCCGCCTCCCAGAGTGCGTATGATATAGCACCCGCAACGCCTGCATCCTTGACCTGCTGAAGGAGATTCTTCGACGTTTCCAAAAAGCCTGGTTCATTATTTGTGCCGGGGGCATCATGTTTTCCGTCCGCATTATCGTTGTCGTCATTTGCTTGGTTGAAATACATTCCCAATGCCAGGGATAACGAGATGCCAATTACGATCAAAGGTATTAGGCCGAAAGCCTCGACGTCCATATCAACGATGTTGGGTAAATTGATCGTTGGTAATGATTGTTGCTGCGTTTGGATGATTACGGAAGATGGTTTAGATACTACAATGGAGTTGCTCGGATCGGTAGATATTTGCTCCTTGGTAGTAGAAACTAATGCATCATCGGCCAGGGGCATCTCCTCCACAACCGATGTCACGGCCGAGGGCTTCTCCTCCACAACCGATGTCACAGCTGAGGGCTCCTCCTCCGCAACCGATGTCACAGCCGGAGACTTCTCCTCCGCGATCGATGTCACAGTGGTCGCTGCATCGTCTCCGTCCTGTGTGGATCGTACCGCACCGTCATTCCCCGAGGCTTTTTCATTTTTCTGACCGTCGTCGCTCACGCTGCCCGCGGCGGTGGTCGTGGTGGGCGCACCACCGCCGCTGCCAGCTCCATCGTTTTCATTCCCATCGGTGCTGCTTCCACCACCTGCGACCCCCAAGAATGGCCGAGATCTACCCTCGACGCTAAAACCGGTCTTGCCATCGGTGCTACTTCCGCCGGAGACGCCCCCGAATGAGAATGGACGAGATCTACCCTCGATGCTAAAGCCGGTGAATTTCCTCGGGTTTATATCGTCCACGACCCCCCCCGAGGCGTCTTGCTCGATGACCACCTCCCCGTTGATGTTGATGGGTTCCGCCCGTTCCGATGCGATGCCGAAATCTGTGAACATCGTACGACGGCGCGTCGTCGTCGTCGTCGTCGTAGTCGCGATCGGTGGCGCGGGTGCTGCGGTCATAATCGCCTCGCACCCCCCCGGGGCTACTTCCGCTCGCGATGATTCAACCCCCCCCGCCGCCGCAGCAGCCCTCAACGAAACGATGGCGGATCTCGAATGGGACGACGATGCAGTATGACGAAGATGCGGACGATGACGCCATGACGACGACGGAATCCACCGACCGGCATCGAAGGAAGCACTGCCACACCCCACCGCGATGATTCCTCGCGAAGGTGGTGGGTGGAATGCGAGAGTTGCATCGAGGACGCGATGGAGCAGGATCCAAAAGAAAACGTGCAGGCTGAAATTTGACATTCCCGCTCCCTGCCTAGATAGATATAGAGCAATCGACCACTGCCGAGGCAGACGCCTTTGACTTTTGAAGACGAACTCGATCCCTGTCTCTGCTTTGGGCGACGAGCCGAGATGTTGAATGTGATGATGTTGTGTGTGTTGAGGCGACTCGACTCCTCCTCCGATCTATCCGTCGTCATATAATAATAACATCCCCAGGTACGATATCTATCTATGGTACCTTCTTGGCATAGATACCGTTGGGTACGCGGTTTAAGCAACGTTCCCGCCATTTGTCATTTGAATTCCTTTTGGTCAAAAACTGTCCATTCAAAAAATTAAAGATTTGATTCCGACACAAGATTCAACTACGATTCGGAATCAAGTCTTTAATTTTTTGAATGGACAGTTTTTGACCAAAAGAAATTAGAATGAAAAAATGGCGGGAACGTTGCTTAAACCGCGTACCCAACGGTAGATGTGGCGCTCCCAGCATAAGTGCCCGCCAAAAATAAAGACACCCTTCCACGTGGCGAGGCAAAGAACAATTCTCTTCGTATGGTATCTCTGTGCGAGCAGAATAGGTATCTAGTAGTATGAGTAATAATATTTTGTCTCATTCTGCGTTTGGACAAACCGATGCTCCCAGCTCTCCCAAAGCAAACAATTGCGGCATGATGATTGGATTAAGTGTTATTGTCCATCATGGCATTTACAAAAGTAGGATGTATAAGACCAAAGCTACCAAGAAAGCACCTACCTACTTTTAGCTTAAAGTGTACTATAGTGACGAGGCGCTCATTCTCGGCCCCCTTGTAGAGATATCTGTAACATGCAACGTACTTAGCTCTAGGCAACGATCATAGACAATGTAAAAGGTAGTTCACACACACAAACGCGGGATGGATCTCTCTCAAGTGCTAAGACTCATCGCGTTCCTCAGTCCGTTTTCTTCTTCGGCTTGAGCAGATCGTCGATGAGCGAATAAAGCAGAACGCCCGAAATGGCAATGCCCGAGCCCAACTTCTGCTCCTCCGTTAGTACCGTGCCGGTGACCGCCGCCATGTACACCATGACGATCTAGTTTGTTTGGGATGGTTGAAAAAAAAGGCAAAGCGAACGAGGAGAGTTTCGGCGACGATCTCGGAATCACAAGAACATGAGAAGGGCCAATGCCAGATGATGCGTAAGCTTACCACCCTCTTGGCGGTATTGGCGACGGAGGCGGTCACCGCCCCGGTCACCTGGAGCGTGTAGGTGGCCAGCTCGTTGTATATGTAGAAGCACAATCCCGACATGACGAGGTTATACTGCAAGCTCGATTGCGTCTTGAGCATATCCACGAAGGTCCCGAACTTCTCCCCCTCGGTGGCGTACATGATGGGCAGTAGGATGAAGAAGCCGACGATCTGCGTGACGGCGAACTGTGTAAAGAAAATCGGGTAGCGGATGCATACGAGATCAAGAGTCATTAGGTGACGGGGAGAGGAATCGGGGTACGGAAGCCGCGAGTTATCATCATATTGTGACAAAAATAGTATACATGGCTCCCTCACCTGGTTGCCGACGCCGCCGTATCTCTGCGCCACGCCCTTGTCCGACATCAATTTCGTATTCTCCCCCCCCTTGAACGCCGCGAATGCATTCGCGAGCATGCCGAATATGAGCGCGGTGGCATCGAACTTGAGCGAGTACGATCCGTCCGTGCCCTTCTTGAGACTCGCGAATGCGACGCCGCCCACGATGATGGGGAGACAGCAAACCTTGTAGAACGACGGAGCCTTGGCGTAGAAGACAGTGCCGACGATGGCGGCCAATACGGGTTCCGCGGATTTGACTGTACTCACGATGGGCGGGGGAGGATGATGTATTTAATATGCATGTGCATGCGTTTCCACATCGGAGAAGGAGGAGGGAGGAGAGAGAATCATCGTTCGAATCGATTAGTTGTACGTTTGGGAACCAAAGCGAAGGGAGAGGATTGACATCATGTGACCCGGGCGTCGGTCGTCGTTCGCCGCGACGGGGGGGAAATATTCCGTACATGTAAAAAAACAACTCACCGATCTGCCCGAATAGTGGATCCCCCCCCAATGCGAATACCGTCGCGGCATGCGCCCCGGCGGCGCAGAACGCCAACGGTATCGACTTGATCAAATCCTCCCCGGTCAACGCGGGGACGTTCTGCCTCTCGGGCGATTGCAATCCGAACAACCTCGCCGGATTCAACTTCACCGCCCACGTGATCATCGCGTACACTAGGCACACGCCCAATTGCATCGTGGCGACGGTCATGGTGAGACCGGAATTCTTCCCCCCCACGGCGGTCAATGCCGACGTGTTGTACTCGTTGTACTTCATGTTACCGGCGTACCAGAACACGAAGAAGAGGAGTAGGGCCACCGAATCGGGCGCGCCTGCCATTTTTTCGACGATGTTTGGGGGATGATAGTGATCTGATGTGCGAATTTTCTCGAGGGAGAACCGGGTGTATTTATGCCCAGCGATTCAATTCGTTTGCTGCTTCTTCGCGAAATCGATATGATGTGAGAGGAAAGACGGGGATGGCGCCATGGGGGACGAGGAAGAAGCGATGGAGCGAGGCCGACGAGGGCGGCGCGCGGCAGCTCGCCGCGGAAGGAGGATTCTCCTGCAAGCAAGTTGACTGTGACGTCATAGAATCTGACACCGAAATTCAAGATTTTTGGGGGGTGAGGGACAGACACGAGGAAACCTCTCTTGTGTTTGACTCGTCCCCGCAGCGCAGGCGTCCACAACATCATCATCATCTCCTGAATCCTGACCTCCTCGTCTATTAAGAGTGTCGCCGATTATATAATCCGAAACGTTCATTTGGGCAGTGAAGATGAAGCTCTCCACCACCATCTCGATCCTCTCGGCCGCCGTCGCCATCTCCCGCGCCGACGCGTTCGCCATCATCGGGACCTCGTCATCGGCCGCGGTCGCGTCATCGACCATCCACATCATTTCGAGGTCGACGCGTTCCCATCGTGCCACCGCCCGGCCCCCCCGCATGTCCCAGGAGGACATGGACCTAATCACCATGGACGCCGGCGAGCGAATGGACAAGACGATGTCGAACCTCGCCGATAACCTAATGACCATACGAACCGGCCGGGCCAATCCGAGCATGCTAGATCGCGTCGAGGCCGAGTATTACGGCGCGTCGACGCCGATAAGTCAAATGGCGACGATATCCGTGCCGTCGAGTCAGCAATTGCAAATCACCCCCTTCGACAAGAGCAGCATCGCATCGATCGAGAAGGCGATCATATACGCAGGATTGGGCTTCACCCCCACGAGCGACGGCAACGTCATACGCATCAACATCCCCCAGCTCACCGAGGAGAGACGCAAGGACCTATTGAGGCAGTGCAAATCGATCGGGGAGGAGGCCAAGGTCGCGATACGCAACATCCGACGCGACGGGGTAGATGCGATGAAGAAGATGGAAAAGGCGGGGGATCTCGGTAAGGATCAGGCGTTGGACGGGATCGACGCGATACAAAAATTGACGGACGATCACATCAAGCTCGTGGACGAGAGGGTCGGTAAGAAGGAGAAGGAGGTCGCCACGTTGTGAGGGGGTGGGGAGTGAGTTTTCATGAGAGTTCGCGATGAACGATTGAACGAGCGTGGGGGGCGAATAGGCGACGTGAAGATATGTAACGTAGGGCACAGATCGGCTAATCGGAAAACGGCCGCCCGCGAGAGCTCCGGTCCTTCATGTGAAGTTCACTACATATATTTTGAGCTGAGAAAATAATGGATATGATACCCTTATTTGTTGCACGCTCTCACATTTGTTGTAATGCTTGCACCCGAGATTGGAGATTTCGTCCGAGCTATGAAAAGAGAGGTTAAGAGCTCAAAAACAGAAATACTTTTATTGTTCTCATCATCTTCTTTCTATATTCAAAACTGCTATCTGCCCCTTGATCCGATCATGCCAACAAGTGGCCGAATTGCGCTGATTTTGCATTTACTCTTAATTTCTCCTGCGCCCGCCTGCTAAACAACATTCGGTTCCTCTGTGTGAGGGGCTCGCTCCGACATCACCTCAAAATTACGCAGAAACTGACAGCAGTATTTATGTTCTACGTAAGTAGTAAGAATGGTCCTCCTCACTCTCAATTAAATGCGGTGTAGGAACAACCTCAACATATATCAAGTTCATTGAATCATATCAAAACAGTGAAAAAAATTACCTGCAGCCAGGTGATATGGTGATCGGATTCGAGTTCGTATCGTCCAGCTAAGTAGAAAGGCGCACGGCGAATTATTCCTTTTTCAGCGCTGCTAAGCTCCCTCAAAACATGACGGAACATGACGATATCAAGACAATGAAACTATATACCAACGTCGAGCGCATACAAAATGAACTCGCAGCTCGCGGTATGTTACAAAACGAATACATTGACCCCATCGCACTTTGCGAAATCGACTCAATGCATTATGAGGGAATGAGTGCCATTGAAGCTGCAACGGCGGCGATGAATCTCGAATCGTCCAGCGCCGTGTTGGACATCGGGTCGGGCTTTGGTGGGACTGCCCGCATCTTATCGGAGTCTTCGAAATGCGCCACGACAGCGCTGGAGCTACAGCATGACATTCACGAAATGGCAGAATATCTGACGAAAAAGTGCAGGCTGGAAAACCTTGTAAAGCACATATCGGGGGATATCCTCACACTTGATCTTGATAAGCTTGGGGGTGGTAATGCATTTTTTGACGGAGTGGTGAGTATTTTAGTATTTCTACATATTCGTGACAAGAGATCACTATTGGAAAAGTGCGCAAAAGTGTTGAAACCCGGTGGAACTCTCTTCATTGAAGACTACTATTGCCGCTCCCCATTCTCCGACGATGAAACTAAATCGCTAGTGGAGGATGTATATGCATTTGATTTGCCGACTCGGGACGAGTATATCTCACAGCTCGAAGCATCTGGTTTTCATAACATTCAATTCATTGATAAATCTTCCGAATGGACGACATACGTCCAGGAGAGGGTGCTGCAATTCGTTTCCAGCAGGAGCCAGTTTGAGAACATACATGGAGAGCCAACATATTTGAGCCTTCTCCATTTCTATGAAGCTGTGGCGAAACTTTTCTCTGCACAGAATCTTGGGGGGGCTCGTATTATTGCCAAAGCGAAGTAGTAACCGAGCTGAACAAAGTAATGGGGTGAGAACAGATGATCAGTCTCAGGTCAGAAATCTTCGTAGTATTCAGATACGGTTTCCACTTCCCCGTGAGGCAGAGTGAGGTCTTGAGCCCCTTCCCTTGACGCCATAGCCACTTTTGTGTAGGAATACTGCCGGTTTCCTCCGGTCCTCTTTGTGGTGGTAGCTGCGACCGTAGAAGTCGTGCTAGGAGACAGAGCGACCCCTCCCTCCCCTACCCAACATGTGATATCGCGCCTATTTCTGCTGGCGTTACCGGAGCGTAATAGTAAAATCGTTGCACTGGATTCACATGTCATGAATTATGTTTAGATAAAATGCGATATTATACGAAAATGATTCTATGCTCATTCTACTTCTGAGTGAGACGCATCTTGCCTGCCTTGCCCTTGTCATTTTTTAACAATCTCTTGAACTTTCTCCGTGCACTCTCCACAACAGCCTCTACGTCTTCCATTAGAGGGTAGGTCGTTGCCACAAACATAGTGAGAGTTCGGTTCCTTTTCGTTCGATTTATTTGCTTCAGGGTATTATTAATATCTTCCTTAGTGAATCCAGCATCCAAGATAAGGCGCATCCTGTGGAACTTACTGACTTGCATATTTGCCATGTTCCTTCGTGGAGAACGATCGAGTTCGTATTTATCAACATCGAGAGGTAGGTACTCCGTGTAATCCCAGCCGATGGCCAAAGGAATCCCAGATTCGCAGCTTGGATTGTCCCCAAGAATCATATCGTAGTCCCTTATAATGACGGACCCAAAGCGAACATTCCGTGTAGGCTGATCTTGTTGTTCAACGGAGTCGGGACTTTCGCCCGCTGGGGGGATAATTTTGGCGAGGACGTCATGAGCGACGCGGTCCTCCCCGAAGACTTCGGGAACAAAACAACGCGGAATCAAAATTTCCTCTAAATGGATGTTCTCTTTGAGTACCTCATCATCGTTGATCTTATTAAGTCTCCCATTGGCGATCGAATCCCTGATGTTGAACGCAACGCCGCCAACGCGACCTTGGAAAAAGGTTTCCTCGGTCAGATCATCCTCGCATATTTCGATTGGAAGATGGATCATGGGAACTTCATCATCCTCTCCGGCGCTATTGCTTTGATGGGTATTATGAATGTTGCGAACCGAATAGGAAGGGGGGGGTTCTGAAAGGATGGTGTATGGTAATAATCTGGATAAGCTCGAAAACGGTGAGGTGGTGCATTCTTCTATGCATGGTTGTGTGTTGTGTTCGAAAGATATGACACTCCCCAATGATTTTGTATGTATCGTACTTATTTTTCTAACTACTTGTACGACCTTGTAAAACGATACATTACTGATCGTACTTATTTATCTACTTTGTCTCTCTTACTTGGTCAGCTCTAAAAGGTGACACCAACGTCGTACTGCAGGGGTAAATAACACCATTAAAATCGACCTTATGGGGAAAGTCCTGCAACGTGAGAGTCAGAATTATCAAGCGCTTCAAGTAGGTCCACTTATCATCCCGATCCCCCAAGTATTCGCGGAGCTACAGACCATCTACTGATTTGTTAGCGTCAAATTGATTTTTTTTTCTTCGTTTTTTGCTGCTTCGCCATGAAGCGTAGACCCCACGACACTAAATATGTGCGACAATATGGCACAGGTGTCTGCCCACCATACATGCTCAGAGGATGGTGACTTGATACGTCCTCATCCGCCAAATATTGGCGGAGAATTTCAGTCGGATCGGTGGTTGGCATGTGGCCGGACTTGGCTTTGGCGGACTTGTGGTGTGTGCGCCTAGATAAAAATGCTAGTAAAAATGCTATCAAATTTGGTGGACCATGGCGGCCGCCGCTGTCATATGGCCGCTATGGGGCCACATCCCCGGCAAAAAAGCATGCAACAATCAACTAACATCATATGTGACAATTCTCATGTGCTTCCTGTCGGAACAAAAAAAAAGAGATCGAAAGAATGGGCTGGACCACCTATCTCAAAATAGCTTGCAAGAGACCTCACAAGTTTTATTGAATTTTTGTTTCTTGTGAAATTTTTCGAAATACAGTTTGTTTATTGATACACACTGTAGAGGCTATGATAGGAATAGAACAAATATCCTAAAAACCTTTGCATCTGTGTGACCAGGATATCATTGTTGTAAAGGGTGAAGAGATAGGCCGAGGTTTAAAAAAACCATGACCGTGTTGAGGATCTATGATAACTTGGTGTATTACAGGTATCTATCCTACTTATTTGTCTACTTTATCTCACAAAAGACTTCACAAAAAAATGAAGATCACCATGGTGAAGCCGTTCGCTGGATCCCATGGCATGGCTGTGTTATATTTAGCCACTCCCGCACTGCAACCTCTTTGTGATGGATGCTGTCAAAGGATATTATTGAATCATGTAAGTCAGCTAAGAAAAGAATTAATTAGTACACTCATCTATTTTATTTCATTTTTTAACCTCCTCCCAACTCGATTGCCCCAAAATCGATGTGATCGCGCTCCCCCCACGTCCCCGTCAGGTCGCATGTCCTGTATGATCTCCCCTCTGTCGTGCCTGCATGTTTTTGGTTGGTTGTTGTCTCAATTTTGTTGTTCAGCGGCCCCCTAAGGCCATGATCAGGTTTAATTTCTTAATTTTTTGTCACCTCATTCGCCGCCCCAAATGACGTGAAATTGTCCCCCCCATATGTTCTGCCGTGTTCGCATTTCATCATAACACCTCCCCTCATCACCGAGCCTGTCTTTTGGTTGGTTGTTGTGTGTTTCTTCATCTTTTGGTGGCTGTGAATTGCCACGGAGTGTTTTTATATATTTTATGTTTCATTGCTGGAATGCCGTAAAAAATGACGGGTAATCGTCCTCCCCCAACGTTCCGCCGTGGCCAAATCTCATCCAAAATACCTGCCCCATTGCTGGAACTGTTTTTGGTTGGTTGTTGTGTTGGTTCGGCTAGGGGTGGCTGCTCAAGGCTGAGGCCCAGTCCCTCTCTCTCTCTCTTTCGTTGCTCCATTCACCACCCAAATCGACAGGAAAAAGTCCTCCCCACGCGTTCCGCCTCGGGTGCATCTCATCACCATTGTCCCCCACCCCCCCTGCAGCTGACCTTCGGTTGGTTGTTGCGTCTATTGACAAAATGGCGGCAACCTAAGGTCGAGGCCTCACCCATCTCACAATTTTTCAATGGGTGCCTTTTGGTGCCTAAAACAAAGGGAAGGAGAGTGGTGAGAACAAGCCACGCCCCCTAGCGCCTGCAAAGGACTCATGGGGAGGTGTGGCACCATTATTTGCAAGGCAGATGTTGACATTGAGGGCAAGGGCAAAGCCGCAGGGGGTTGGGCGGTGGCGGCTCATCATGGTGTTGTGTGTGAGGGTGGGGCTGAAAATGCTCCTTCTCGCCCAGAAATGTTACTCTCTTATGTAGATTTGTACTGTTGTGATAGTAACATTTTTTTGCACACTATGCACCATCAAAAAGTTACAAACCACCTCACTTGTGCGAGCACTCTCTACAGATTCCATTTTTGAACCGGAATCTCAAATACCTTTTGTGTTATTTCAGTAACATTTCCACGTTAACACCATGGTATCATAAGCCGTTTTTTATGTAGTTTGATAAATCAGCTCTCATCGATTTTATTCTATTTTTTGACCTCCTCCCAACTCGAACGCCCTGAAATGGATCCGATTGCGCTCCCCTCCTCACGTCCCAGTCAGGTTGTGCATCTTTTCCTACCACTCCGCCCTCTGTCTTCACTTTCGTTGTTGGTCGCCCCCGATGACCACGGGGTATTTTATTTTTTTAATTTTATTTCATCCTCTGATTCGCCGCCTCAAACGATGGGATAACACCCCCCCCACACACATTCCGCCACAGTCACGTGCCCTCCCAAATATCCCACCCACCGCGAGTTCCGACTTTTGGTTGGTTGGTGCATTTATTATTTAAACGGCGACCATCAAAGGCCAAGGCACCCCCCCCTCTCTCTCTATTTTTTGATAGGTCTGACATAGGCCATTCTATCTAGTAGGATAGTTAGCGAATACATAGTCGCTAAAGGGCGCAAGACTATCTAAGAGGCAAGTCGCCGGTGTAAGTACAGACAGACTGTCACATACAGACAAACCAATCTTGAACATGAGATCTTATCTATCTTAAAGCCAGATGGACGATCTAACGCGTAGGAAGATACGCCACATAATATACGGAATTCCTTTGCAGAATCAAAGATTCTACACAATGCCGAGTCAGGTATTCCGCATGATGCATACCAAATTCCTACATTAGGAATTCTATGTGTCGGCACCCATTTCACCTAAATGTAGTCATAATATTCTCATAATTTTCAAATTATCATCCCGCATACAATATCTTCTTCTTCGCTTTGACGGCTTAGGACAGGGTCACAAGTCGGCACTGCAAGTAACCCCCAGAGTGCAAAATAAAACAAACCGAACAGTCCTGACATCGCCCATGATAGGCAGTCATGGCAGGCAGCAGAGGCCATGGCATGTTGCCCATGATAGTGATAGGCAAAAATATGCTTTAAAACGAATTGATAAAAAAGAGGACATAATTCAGCCTCCCTAGCAAAATAAATTAAACCGAGCGTGCCTGGAGTTGCCCATGTTGTGACTAGCAGGTGCACTGCACCGGAACGGGCATCAGACTACCGTGGGTGGCGGAGGCTGTGACCGACGATGCCCATGATTGGCTTGTTGTTTTTGGTGTGGTGTGTGTCAAGTGTGGCTGATGACATGGGGGTATAGAAATACTCTAAAAACACCCCAGTCTTTTGGGAGGGGTGTCAGAGTTCCTCTGTACAGATGTGCAATGTCTCTTGTGGAAATACAACTTTGGTAGTGTTTTCAAAATAAGACGGTGGGGCTCTTGTTATTTTGAGCCAGATGAAGGAGTATTTAAGATTAGCTTTGTCAACCAGCTTTGAATTCCTAAGTTGAAAAGAAACAGTTATTTTGTCGAGTCCCTGGGGGTTTACCTACCTAGTACACTGGAGTCCAGTTTGAGTGCCCCCGGACCCACATACTATTAAAAAGCTGAGATTGTCCCCATTTTATTTAGTTTATTATGGTCCCACGTTAAGTATTCATGATACATAGGACGGAAGTGATAGTGTTTTTCTGAAGAGTAGAACACACTTGGCCACAAACTTAAATGCAGAAGATTATTCCTATTCATATTTTATGATACTCTACATAGTGAATGCTCCCGGCCCCAAAATGTCATTTTTTCAAATGGTCCCAATTTCACTTCTGAGTGTTCCAAACTTCTCTACTAGGTGTAAATGTAATTCCTTAGGTTTTTTAAAAAATTGACCGGAACCTGCCAGTTGGGTACGTCAAACTAAAAGTCGGGTATTTGTGGTTGAAAAAAGTTGGTGGATTTTACCAGTTTTTCAGTAGTATGTCACCAGAGGTGACACACTGATGTTTGATAACATCTCTGAGTATTCTACTCTACTCTAATAGATGTGAACATGATATCCTTAATGTTTCATTACTGAAAACCGATCAGAACTGATGTGAACATTGTATTTTCAAGTAATTTGTTGGGGACCGGACTGGTGACTCACAATTGACTCACTAAAAACCATAAAAGGGAGTGTTATTTGATGTAAACCCAAGCCATAAAGTGATCATATACACATTAGGTACCTCACAATTCAACTAAAATCAAAACAAAGTCAGCTGATACTGCTATATCATAATTAATTTATAGATACTATTCTGCAGTTTTTGCCATATTATGCAAGTGTTCGTAGAAGTTCCTTGCTCGTGCTTGTTGGTTGAGGCCCCAAACCCACATGGAATGGTTCCCATATCCACTCCATACATATACAAGGTGTTTTAGACCATTCATATGCTGATAATGGTAGATGGATCTGCCATCATGCCAATTGTTCCACACTTGTTAGGCCAAAATTCACCTAGCTGGCAGATTTCCTGGGTCACAGCAGGGCTACAAATGATGTCAAGGTGCATTGGTTGAGGCCCCAAACCCACATGGAATGGTTCTCACATCCACTCCATACATATACAAGGTGTTTTAGACCATTCATATGGAGTGGACGGGCAGATGGATCCAACATCATGCCACTACCACACTTGTTTGCCCAGAATTCACCTACTTGGCAGATTTCCTGGATCACAGCAAGGCTACAAATGATCTCAAGGTGCAATGGTTGAGGCCCCAAACCCACATGGAATGGTTTCCACATCCACTCCATACACATACAAGGTGTTTGAGAATATTCATATGCTGTTATTGGTAGATGAATCCACCATCATGCCAATTGTACCACACTTGTTTGCCCAGAATTCACCTAGCTGGTAGATTTCCTGGTTCTGCCGTGAGCCCCTTTCCCAAACTATATGCAGCATGACGGGTAGGGAGTGCTGATTCTAGATCTGAAAAAGGAGCCTTAACATTGTGTATGCCTTTAATGTAGACAATCTCGAGCGTGTACTCTTCAAACAATAACCTCCATCGGTATACCCGATCAGATGTTAAGTCAAGTTCATCTCTTATGAGATTTTTGTGATCAGTATACACTTTTATTGGTTGGCTCCATAGCATCCCTTTGAATTCTTTATGTGTTTTGACTATGGCTAGTAGTTCAATTTTGGTGACACTATACTTGCATTGTGCAAGAGAGAGTTTCCGACTGAAAAACGTGATGGGCCTGTTATCCTGAGTAATTACTGCCCCGAGTTGTTTTCTAGAAGCGTCTGTGTAAATCTCAAAGACTTTGAAAGGTCTGGATAGGCCAAAACAACTTCTTTAGCGATAGTAGCTTTTACGTGATCGAATGCTTTTTGATGGACCTCGTCCCAGTGCCAGGGTACCTTTTTGGTTCCTTTTGCTTT
>JALLBA010000538.1:0-16573 GCA_036939675.1 Cyclostephanos invisitatus
CTTGCCAGGTCAGGCAGGCGAGTTGCCAAGCAGTGATGGACTCGTAGAAAAAGGCGAAGTCGCAGTGACACGACGTCCATGAAACATGACCTATCTCCACTTCTGGGCAGGAAACAGGTCAGCTGGTGAAGGCGGACTCAATCTTCTCTTCTGGGCAGGTCAGGCCGGTGAGTCAGCTGGCAAAGGCGGACTCTTAGACAACGGCAAAGTGATGGCAATGCGGCACAATGTGATGCAACATGACATTCTTTTCTTCTGGGCAGGTCAAGTTGGCAAGTCAGCTGGCAAAGAGGGACTCCTTGATGATGGCGAAGCAACGACGGTGCAAAATGATGTGACAGTGGCATGACACAACGCAACGCAATGCGAAATGATGTATCATACCTTCTTCTGGGCAGGTCAGGCTGGCAAGTCATCTGGCAAAGACGGACTCCTATGCGATGGCAAAGCAACAGCAATGTGGTACGATGCGACGCAACATCAACGCGACACAACATATCTCCTCTTTTGGGCAGGTCTCAGGCCGGCAAGTCGGCTGGCAAAGGCAGACTCCTAGACGACAGCAAAGCGATGCCAATGCGACACGATGCAAAGCAACATGATGTATCTCCTCTTCTGGGCAGGTCTTAGGCCAGCGAGCTGGCTGGCAAAGGCGGACTCATGAACTATGGCAAGGCGATGGTGAAACGACGGTGATGCGACATGACGTATGTCCTCTTCTGGGCAGGTCAGGCCAGTTAGATGACTCGTAATGGTGGGCTCGTGGACAACGGTGAAGCGACGGCATCGCAATGGCAATGCGACACAATGTATCTCCTCTTCTCGCCAGGTCAGGCCAGCACATTGGCTGGCAAAGGTGGGCTCATAGATGACAGCTGGGCTATGGCTCACATGCAATGAGGCTGGGTATGGGTGGCAGGGTGGGTGGCTCTCGAGGCTAGGTGAAAAAGATTGGTGTGACAAAATAAAAATCTGATGCATGTTGAATTTTTTATATCAAGAGGAATTCATGTTGTACATCAGTTGGCGAATTCCATGATTGGTAGTATTAGATTTTGCATTATCAATTGTATCACGAACAAATAAATTGTGGTACTTACGACAACAAAGTGTTTAACATAATAGGCAGAAATTGTGTAAGACAGTAGCTTGATACGAATCTTTTTTCTTGCTTTGTTTAATGCAATTAATTGTTTGTTTATAACAAATAATTATCGTATTAAACAAACAAATAATTGTTTCGTTAACAGGTACGATGGCAATTGGAAACAATGATTTTTTAAGCCTCAAACAATTATGATTTAGTTGGTAACAAGCAAACTTGCTTCTGAAAAAAGGGTGAAAAATGATGCAATGTATGTTAAAATAAGACAATAACATGTTCGCAGTACAAAATAATCTATCGTGTAAAACAATAAATTTTGCCTAGAGATAAAATAAATTTTGCCAGATGTGGGATTTGTCTTCAGAGGCCTGGATCCTGTAGGAGGCCTTTCATTTGTTTTCGGCCTTCTTCTGCCGGGAGAGCTTGATATAAGATTGTTGAGCTCGAATTTGATGAGCATGTCGCCGGTGATGTGTCTCGAGGTCCTGATTTGATTATTGACGTAAAAGCAGAGCAACTTGAAGTGCATGGCAGAAATCTCGGGGATGTTGATCTCAGCACCCGTTGCATCTTTCTGATGACACACCGCCTTAGAGATGCTGTCAATGTCTGAATCCCCGAGCCGAGATCACAGAGGATCTCCCAACCAATCACGGCTTGATGGTCATAGAAAGACGCAGCTGCCAGTTCGGCTAGACCGAGGATGTTTTGCAACCAGGCAACAACCTTTCTGCACTGCTCAGCGGCACTTATCTGAGCTAAAGTTCACGACATGTTAGGTGATGGAGTATGCCATACAAATCAACTTAGCGTCGACAAGGCTTAGATAACCGCCATCGATACAATGGAGCCCAACCCCTATTCAAAGTGATTAATAGTGATACACTAACATCCTCTAGATGAAGAGGTCGAAGGTCAAATAATTGTGATCTTTGAGGAGTGCTCAAAGAACGAGGTTAGTTAGGTGAACGCAATCCGTGAATAAAACCTTCCGAAAGCGGCGTGCCCGGCACGTGACTTTCTTGTGACATGGTGACACCAAAGATACACCACTGGATACTCTATCTGCACAGACACATTTCCTCAAAAAATGGGGTTCAGCACCCCCAGACCTATTCCCACACAAGTCAAGTGCAAAAATCCCGGTCCGTAATGATGGGGTATCTCATCATAACTGGACCTCAGGTCCTGAAAATCACGAAAATCACTACCATGAATAAATACCTATTTTATTTCAGCCGCCATGCTCTCGGAGATGGGCGACACGGCAAAATGCACGTCCGGCTACGATCAGGCGCAATGATTCGTTGACGCATCATGATGGAATAGGTCATAAAAAATTGTTCGAATCATAGCATATTCTAGTTTTAATGACTAATATAGTATATTAGTTGATTGCTGTATGCTTTGTTGCTGGGAGTGTGGCCCCGTGGTGGCCGTAGGACAACGGCGTCCACCATCGTCGATCGATGCAATGATCCCCATGGAGGCATTGCCCCCCCCCTGCTCCTTTCCAGCCTCCTGCCTCCTTCATCACCGCCGCCGCCACACATTGTGCCTAAACGATGTCCCTTCCTGGCGGACGCAGCTCAATGATCGATTCGGCATGGAGGGGGCCAAGTGAGCAGTTCCTATCCAGACGATGATGCTCATCCTCACCTCACCGGATTTAGCGATCATTTGTGGTGTTTTGTGGCATTTGCTAGCGACGATCGCGACGTGCCACAAAAAAATTTACTGAGGAATTGGAATCAAAAAACATTTGTGGCGATTAGCGATCATTTGTGCGATCATTTTTTTGTTGCGTTTTGCGGCGTTTTGTGGCGTTTTGTGGCGTTTTGTGGCATTTTTGAGGTGATACGCGACGAATTGGCGATATGGTTCTGTCGGGCTCATACCTTCTGCCCCCTATTCCGTTCGGTTGAAATTTACTTTGCCGAAATTGGGGGCGGCGGCCCCCTTTCCCCCCTGAAACCATTTTTCTGATTTCTTCCAGAGCCCGGCAATCCTTTTGGGGAGGCATAACCGACCGACCGACCGACCGGTCAATAGCATTTTATGTAGCGGTTTTCATTGACGATGATCACCCCTTCGAGTTCGACGTCTACCCCAAAGCGAGGAGCGTTCATCCTCCTCGAAGGAGTCGACAGATGCGGTAAAACAACCCAAGTCTCCCTCATCGTCAAGCATCTCATCTCTTTATCGATTGCCACAGTCGCATATCGATTTCCCGATCGTACCACGCAGGGTGAGTCTTGCGCAATGCGAAGAAGATGGGTGGGAGGAGGCGTGATTAGAATGAATAAGCTAACGAGCGAAATTTCGATACGCTTGCGATTTTTTTTCAGTGGGTGGATTGATCAATGACTACCTCCAATCCTCCGTCCAGACGGATGATAGAGCCATACACCTGCTGTTCAGCGCGAACCGTTGGGAGGCGGCGCCCAAGCTCGTCGATACGCTGGCGCGGGGGACGAATATAATCTGCGACCGATACGCCTACAGCGGCGTCGCTTTCACGAGCGCCAAAAAATCCGAAGATCGGTCGTCGATGTCCGGGGGGGAACTGACCTTGGATTGGTGCATGAGTCCGGACGTGGGATTGCCTGCGCCGGATGCCGTAATTTTTTTGGATCTCGACCAGGACGAGGCGGAAAAACGGGGGGGGTGAGTAAACCATCATCGTCGTATTATTTTTCTCGATTTGCAACACGGAGAAGATGTGCGACGTCTCTGGGGCCTCCCTCGACGGATGGCAAAAACCTGAGATCCGTGCGCATGATGTGGCTTGGACACATGACTTCTTCAAGATTGAATACGCCCTTCATTGCCTGGTCCAATCAAGCAACTTTCGACCAAGACAGTTACGGGGCTAACAGATTGTCATCGTTTGAACAATCTTCTTTGGTGATATCTTTCTTCACGACAATCTTTACTCATGCTTTCTTTCGATGTTTTTTTATCCCTCAAGTTATGGGGGCGAACGATACGAAAAGAGGGAATTACAAATACGCGTGAGGCAACGTTTTTCTGAACTTCAATCTATTGATGAGAAGCACGGGCGGGTGCCGTGGTGTGTGGTTGACGCGTCGAAATCCGTGGAAGAAGTAAAAGAGATGGTGTCTGGTATTGTGTTTAGTACTATTGAGCGAGTGCAAAGTGAGACCGCTCCGTTAAGGCGCATGTGGGCAGAGGGAGAGTATGAATTATCAACGCCAACACTTGACAGGGAGACATCGGATAAAGATATTATGGAGAGCCGAAAACCCATTTAGCTATGATACAAGAAAAGAGTATTATTTATGCTGAATGTGTTTTCCAAGCGGCAATGAATTGTTCCAAATCGTGTAACACTTGACCTATCGTAACATCAGAACTTTCAATACGCTATGATATCGCCTTCATTGTGATCGATGTTTCATCGTCAGTTTCCACTGCGTCATCAACATTTTCCTCTACAGACAAATTTTTCTTCAACGCAGACGAAACTAGCTTTTCGCTACTAGTAGTACTTCCCATGGTATGGCCTATCTTTTTGTCCTTCGATTCGAGATTTCCTCGATAAAGAGAGGGCACGAAAATCGAACGAATATACTCCAGTAACCAGCCGTAGTAAAAACCACTCAAGCTCAGTACGAGATTTAAGGCGAAGTACGGTTCCATGGGCAGGGGCCATCCCGTGCTGAGTCCAACGGCCGAGAAGTGTTCGCTTAGGAATGAGGAGAGGATGGACGAGGTTGCATGCGTTTTCGACCGGCCGGTCTGAACGTCTAGAATGCTCGCACCGCCTTCGACGATTTTATTTCTGACATCCGTCGTAATGGCATGTTTCGAAGACGACGATGGATCGTTACGCGTTCCCCGAAAATCCACAGCATGACGCGCGCGGTCGACTTGCCTCTTGCGCTCCTCTTCCACCTGCGACCAAAACACTCGCGTGGGCATGCAGGAGAAGAAGAAGTTGCATCGATATTCATACCCCCTCACTTTGCTCAATCTCCACGACAAGGACACGCCGAGGCGTTCCTGTATTACGGACGAGTACTCTATCGAAGTCGTCCGATGGAAGGGGGGTATTTCGCTTCCAAAAATTGTGAGATGCTTCTTCTTGCGGGGGGGAGGTGGAACCCCGGCGGTGGCATTTGTGGCCCCACCCCGGGGACTGTCGACGACGGCGGCGACATTGGCCGAATCCCCCCTCTCCTTGTTGTACACTGAAGAATTGTCGATTTCGATGTGCGTTTCTATGCTGACGATCGACCCCTCGCCGGACTCATCCATGATGTACTTCGACCCATCATCGGCTGTCCTTCCTATATCATCATCGATCGTCGACATCGACGAGGTGACATGCTCATCTCGCCCCGCGGTCGTCGCCGCGGATGCATTGCCGCCACCGCCGCCCACGATCCGCAATAACCTCGCCGTCGCACCCCACAGCCAATACGGCCACAGTACAACCCAAACGATCGACTCCAATACGAATCTCGTTAGGGCCGATAATACCGCCAATCCCCATCGCAATTTCCACGTCAATCCCGATATCGCCCACTTGATCGCCTCGACGGGTACGCTGGCATTCAACAACGCCGCGATCGCCCACGGATACCCGAAGTAGGCGCCGGTGGTCACGAACGGCATGGCACGATATTTCTCGTAGGAATCGAAGTTCGACGATAGGGGTATGCGAAACGTGGCCCCCACGGACCGCGCGAATATGAGCGATTTATTTATCGACCAGCCGAATCCCTTGAAGTTGTACCGTCCCCGCATCGTCTCGGCGAGTAGAGACGGGTATTTCCTCTTCCTCGCGGTCCCCACACCGCGCATGCTCCCCCCCCCGTCGTCGCGCGACGCATCGTACGACGGTTTCCTCCCTTTATCGCCGCCCGCGTCATCGACGACCGACGATATCCTCCCCGTCCCCGAGTCCGATCCGATCACGCCAGCGACGCCACTCCCCGTCACCCCCCCCTTGCCCGTGCGCATCAACGATCGCACCCACCGTCGTCTCCTCCTTCCCAGCCCGTCGTACCTACCGACGTAATACTCCCATCCGAAACCGTCCCTGTATTGTCTATCCGGATTATTACTATTGCCCCCGCCTCCTCCTCCTCCCCCACCGCCGCCGCCGCCGCCGCCCCCGCCCCCGCCCATGTCGATCTTCCACTCGCCATCGAAGGCGTAATTCCGTGGAGGGGAGCACATTTGCGGATCGAGGTTCGTCGAATCCCGTCCGCCGCCCCCCGTACTCGGCGATTGCGTGAACCGCGTCGACGTCCAGGAGTTCGTCCTTTGATTGTATATCTCGTGCTCGTAGAGTTCGTATTGGAAGGTGATCGCCGATGACGACGACCACGACGAATGCGAAGGTGACGATTTAGACGATCGTTGGCGATGGGAGGAGGAGGAATATGGCACGTCGTCCTCGGACGATGATCGCGCATCCCCCTCCTCCCCCAACGACGACGATCCCGTCGCGCCAATGCCAATGCCGTCGTCGTCCGTCGTCGTCGTATTCGACACATCGCTCGTCGCGGAGGAAGTCGCATCCGATGACAAATACTGCGACGGCGACGCCGAGGGGGGAAGGGGAAACGAATTCGAATTACTACTCGGCGACGGCATCGAATTCGACGAGGACGACGACGACGATGCGACGACGACTCGATGGTTCGTCGTCGACGCGACGAGGAATGTCGTTCCCGCCAGGAGGAGTGCATCCCTCGATCGCGATCGCGCCATCCTCTCTCTCCCTTCGTCCCCTTCCTTGGTTCTTATGATGATGCGAGGTCCTCTTTCTGGCGATGAGAAGTATGCAATATTGCGTTGTTACGACGGAGATGGCACGGGTTCGTCTCGGCAATCTGCTTTTTCACATCGGTGTGGCGATTGTTTGTTTTCGTCGATGGCGTCAACTCCGTTGTGCGTCTCTGTTTTTTGGAGAGAGAGGGACGAGTCAACAAAAAAAATTCTCGTTTTGCTCAACTCGTGACAGCAGACTGTCGTGACTCGCCTCCCACCTTCTTCACCCGCCCAATCAATAGAGAGAGAGGTTTTGTTGATCAGGCTCTCTTCTCTCTCTCTCTCTCCCCTCTCTCTCTCTCTCATCATCTCTCACAATCTCTCCATCATCGTTCATCGTTTCGCATTCATTCCATCGATCGCATCCTCATTCATATTTTTCCATCAAAATCAATAATATAATATGCCACGATTCTTCGACGATTATTCCAACACCTACCTGACCCACGATAGCGCCGCGGGTAGGAAACAGCAGCGTCGTGGATGGAAGTTCAGGGAAAATTTCAAGGTGAATATAATGATAATTTATTATCGCCTCTTATATTTTCGGTCTCTCCCCGTCGTCGCTCTGGGTTGGTTGGCGACATGTCCGTTTCCGCGGGGCACGTCGTGCTCTCGTACGGGCTTCCGTCGCACTTCATCTATTTTTTGTTCATGAACTTTGCCAATGATATATGAAACATGCATCCAACGAATTCAACCCCGCCCATCCGTCCGATGATGCCCGAACGAACCGAACAGCTCCACTACCAGGCCCACCTGGACGATTGGCGCGCCGGACAGATGGGCCTGGCGTCGGCCCAGCAGGCGTACCTCCGCACGCGTCGCAATCCTAGCACGGGACAGGTGAGCCCGGACGACGTCACGGTCCCCCCCCTGCCCGATGGTTGGGTCGAGGAATTGGACGAGGCCACCGGAGTGCATTATTACGTCAACGACGGTACGGGCGATCGGAGTTGGGTGAGGCCGAACTTTCGTCCACCTGGACCCGGCGGTCCCATGATGGGAGGTGAGCGTTACGCTTGTTCAGATAAGATGTGCACCCCGTCATTTTATATTAATTCCCCCACGCACTCATCCTTTCGACGCACTCATGCATTCGGCCCTCGTGCTCATGTATCGTTACGGGAAAAATACATCACGCATCTCTCTCTCACTCTCTCTCTCTCTCTCTCTAGGTCCACCCCCCCCTTCGAGTTTCAGGGGACCCCCCCCGCCGCTCCAGCAGCCACCGCCACAATTCGCCGGACATCCGCCACCCCAATTCGCGCAGCCTCCCCCTCCCATCGGTGTACCGTGAGTGCAGTTTTTTCCAACCTCGCGATGAAGAATGTATGATGCTCGAAATGATAGCCTAACGAGCGGTTCTTTTGCAACGTCATTCCAATTTTCGTCAGACATCTACCGCTGCACGGTGGACCGCCTCCTCCATTCGGTGAGAGTGTGATTTGCCCCACCTGGACCCGGATGACAGCGAGCAATATTATTTTATCGTGCACGATTTGCGTACATTTTCTCACGCGATCCGCGACACACCCTTTTCCAATCCACGATATTACTAGGCATTCCCTTCGGGGCGCCGCCACCGCCCCATCTTGGAGGTCCCGCGGGCATGCCGCCCATGAACTTCCCCCCGCCGCCGCCCTCCGCCTTCCCGAAGCCTCCTTCTTAGTTTTGGAATATTCGCGAGGGGAAAAATGTAGTAGAAGGCTTCACGCTTATTTTTGACTCGCTGCCGAAAAGGGGGTGTTGTTGCGGTTCAAATCATTTTATGGAAAGTGCCCGAAGGTCGAAGGAGGGGTTCTGTCACAGTTCGCACTAACATTACTTTGTGGATATTCTACTATGTTCATCGGCACTGCCCGGTAATTCGATAAGTTGAGGAACGTTGTGCTTGGGCTGAACTTGATGATGAAATGAACTATAATGGCACCAATACACATCCGAGCACGAAAAATCGTGGCATTCGAATCCTTTTTTTTTGCCATTGTTCTTTTTCGAGATGGTTACATGCGTGTGTCCCATATCTACGCGTTGAATTGCACAGTCTCGAATACGACGTGCGCCCCATCGGGCGGCGAGTCGGTCGACAGCAATAATACCTCGGAATTGCCGAAGTGGAATCGCCCGAGCACCTCCTCCCACCCAAGGCCGTAGTAGGCCGCGTACAGCATCTTGCCGAAATCGCCGTGCGTCACCAGTAATATGGACGACGTCGTCGTCGTCGTCGACGACGACGATATCGTACGTATGTGCGCTAACAGCCTATGCGCCCTATCGACTAGGTCCGGAAACGTCTCGGCATCGATCGGGTCCAAGAAGTAATTAATCGAGTCCGTGACGAGGACGTTCACGTTATCGGATGCGCAAATGTCGAGTATCGACGACGTGGGCCGTCCCGTCATGACGCCGAAATCCCTCTCTATTAGGTCGTCCAGTATCCCGATCTCGATCGTCGATCGAGTGCCGTCGTTCGTGCGTGACGACGGTGACCGTCGATCGTCATCCTCGTCGTCGACGACGGCATCATTCCCATCATCTCGATCGCCTTGACAGGACGAAGACGATAGGATCCCGGCGAATATCTCCGCCGTTTCGCGCGCACGTCGAAGGGGGGACGAATATATGCCCCCCAGCGCCGTCGTGGAAGAAGACGACGACGACATAGTCGACATTGACGACGACGATGATGGCGAGGAAAGCCTGAAACCCGCCCTGTACATTTTCCGCGCCACGTCATTCGCCTGCTCCCTCCCCAATAATGTCAATTCCCCATCGCGACGACCGTTGAGTATCCCATTCGCGTTGTCGGCGTCCTGGCCGTGCCGTGCAACGTATATCCTCACGTCGTTCATCGCTGCCCATTTACACTACACGCGAGGGAGGCGTTGACCTGCGCGCCCTGACCTCCTTCCAATACTATTGATTCCTACATGAAGAGATGCTGTCCCCCGCCGGCCGCCCGCCCGTGCGTCGTCCGGCGTCCTTCTCGACTCTGGAAGGAAGTTTCTTGACGCACACTCGAGTGCCGAACCGACCGCGCTACGTCCAATACATCATCATCATAATCATTATCACAAGGGATGGAATAGAGATGGTAGTACCATATCATTCCAACTCTTGAGATAAAAGAGAAAGGGGCGTCGTGACGCTTACAACTCTATCATCGCATTGATATTTGGGCCATCGCCCCCCCCCCACGTACCTACATTATTGCCAAGCACATGACCTTTCCGACGCATTGCGCGTTTCGTCGTGCCGTCGTCGTCGCCTCTCGACATCAATTGCTACCCCATCACGTCCATGGATCATCGTGCGGTGCCCCCCCCTCCCCCTCCTCCTACCCCCGACGAATACGACGACAGCGTGCATTATCCACCGCGGCGGCGACGGCTTCGGCGGCCAGTCACGACGACGAGCACGATGGCGGCATGCCGCGACTTCGCGCGTTACGCGAACGATTGCGACTCGAGGCTCACCGGGGGGGAGGGGGGGGGGACGACGTCGTCGCGGCGTCTGCGAATCATCAGCCCTTCGGCAGCACCGTGCGTCGACGCTCCTCGGACGACGGGGGGATGAGTACAATTGCAACGGAGGGGGAAGGGATAACTAACGACATCGACGAATACGCGAATCCCATCGCCGGGGGAAAAGTAATGCGCGATGGCAACATCCTTACCGACTCTCACGGTCGACATCACAATTACCTACGAATCTCACTGTCGGAACGATGCAACTTGCGCTGTCGGTACTGCATGCCTCCCGAGGGGGTGGCATTGAGTCATCACGAGAAATTGTTGACAGACGACGAGATCGTTCGACTCGTTCGCGTCTTCGTGAATAACGGCGTGAACAAGGTGCGTTTGACGGGGGGGGAACCGCTATTGAGACCGAATTTGGCCCATCTCGTGCGCGACGTCTCCGACGCGTTACGGCGCGGAGGGGCCGTCGACGACGTCGATGGGGGGGGAACGATGGGAGGGGGATCCGTCGGCATGACGACCAACGGCATATCCCTGAGTCGTCACATCGACGACCTCGTCGATGCGGGATTGACGGGGGTGAATATCAGCCTCGATACGTTACGCCACGATAAATTCCAGGAGATCACGCGAAGGAACGGCCTCGACAAGGTGATGCGTTCGATCGGGGATTCCGTACGAGCCTTTCGGGATAGGTACGGCGATGTAAGGCATGTCGGACGCGACGGCATTTCCGGTCCCTCCCGCGTCAAGATCAATTGCGTGGTAATGAGGGACGTAAACGACGATGAATTATCCGACTTCGTGCGTATGGCCGATGAGACATACGGCGGAGACGTGGACATGCGCTTCATCGAGTGGATGCCGTTCAACGATAACGGATGGAACGCGTCGAGGTTCGTTAGTTACGGCGACATGATGGACAGATTGTCCGACGATGGCATGTCGCTGGAACGTATCGGGGACGGCCCGAACGACACGACCAAGTGGTGGAGGGTGCGTCGGATTGATACGGCATCCGGTGATCGGGAGGGAACCAGCGACGGAGGGAGTTTCGGCGCCGCGCGCGTTGGTTTCATAACGTCAATGAGCGAACATTTCTGCTCGTCGTGCAATCGATTGCGAATAACCGCGGACGGCAAGATTAAGGTATGTCTGTTCGGGTCGAACGAGAGGGAGGTGAGCTTGAGAGACATTATGAGGGAACGCCCACAACATCACGAGGGCAGTTTCATCCCTCAGCGGGAGGAGGCGTTGGAAAGGGTGATACACGCGGCGGTTCAAAGGAAGACCCTCGCGCTGGGTGGGCACGGAAGTGCCGAGAACATTTCCAAGGCAGCGGACAATCGCCCCATGACTCTAATTGGAGGTTGAGACAAGACTATAATTATTCAGAAATCCATCCGAGACCACTCGGTATTATTGTACAGCAATGAGCTGCCTTTTTAGAACGAATCTAATGGAATTCTTTTTCACGTAGTACAATACCATATTGAATGTTATGTCCTCCTCGTGTTTTTATCGTTCAAACGAATTCAACTGGCCTGCATCCATTAATGGTGCCAATGGTCCGGAATCGAGGATTTCATCCTGCTCCTTCGACGGCAAAGCCGTCGCGCTCCAATGCGCCCACATCAAAGCTCCGACGTCGTACACCGCATGGCAGATCATGGGCACCGCCAAATTGCCGGTCACGTTGTACAGGTAACCGAAGAAGAAGCTGGCTAGCGCCGCGAGCAGTGCGTAGACCGGGGTGACGGCATGGAGCAGACCGAACACGATCCCGGAAACCGCCATCCCGATCGAGCTCGTGAATCTCTCCGATAGCATCGTTTGGAATACGCCGCGGAAGAGCCATTCCTCTCCCCAACCGGCGGCGCCGCCCAATAATATCGATACCGCGAGCGCGAATGCCGGACGTCTCTCCCTCCCCATGACCGCCAGGACGCTACGCTGCGTCGCCCTCGTGACCCCCTGCAAGGCCGGCGAATATGGCTCCGCCAGCCGCATGAGTCCCGCGACGACGAACAGCGGCGCCGTCCATCGCATCCCCAACAACGCCGCGCTCGGCGTGCACGAGAAACTTGCGCCGAGGCCCCAGTTGGGTATATTCGTCGCCCTCGCTAGGAGCGCGGAAATGGGAAGAAGCAGGGCCTGCGCGGTAACGAGGACGGCGATGCTCGTGATCGGTGGGGCGGATCGATCCTTCGCCCTCTCCGCATCGAGTATTAAGGCGGTGGATGCGCCATCGTTACCGTCCGGCGGCGATGTGGGGACGATATCGACCTTCCCTGGCGTCGAACGAATGCACGAGGACGACGGTCGCAACCGCGAGACGCTACTGGGCATATAGGCGGCATGGGGATCTGTTATTGATGTATGGGACTGCGACGCGGTCGTGGGCAGGCCGATCAACGACGGCCATCGAGTTGAAACATTTCGTTGCACCGAAAACCCGTGAGTGGTAGGTGGCGACAAAGCCAGTAGAGATGATACGAGCAATGTGGCGCACGTTGATGCCGCTGTGATGCTGCGTTGCCTTCCCATGGCCATCAGTACCATAGTGACGACGACGACGCCCGACCGATCCGCCCCTATCTTTTTGTGCAGGGGGCGTAAAGGATAGAGTTGGATGGCAGCGAGCTCGAGCGGACCGAGTCGAGTCAGAGAGGAAGTTGGATCAAATCCTGGGATTCGTTGTAACAAAAGTTACGCCACATCACGAAGAAGATTTGTTACAGCTTCTGCTTTTTGTAACGGACCAACAATGACTCTAATTATCTTCTCTAAGAGAGAAAAAATGTGAGAAAGTCTTCTTCAAAAATCCAACCGTTAGCGATCGTAGGTCGCCTCCTTTCTCATTTGTTACGGCGGAATACGTATGTTTGGGTGTAAAGAAGATTTTTCAAACATGTTTACTTGTGAGGACTACGTCTCGCTCCCTCTCTGCTCTTCTACTCCCCTCTCGCCAATGAAGTCGTCTAACAAGAAATAATAATCAGGAGCATTATTTTTAGCTGGTGACCTCGATCACGAAGAGGTTGGTGCGACAAGAATCCTCACCCCACCAACATTAATTTATCCACCACAGCCTCTACCACAGTGTGGTATACCACCGAAATTATAATAATATCAAACATGAGCAGTCCCCTCTACTCCGACGACGTCGAGTGCAGCAGAGCGGCGGCATCTTTGGAGGTCGCCGATACTAGACAAAAGCAGTCGCCCAACAACAAGCCGTCGTTCCTGCGAAAATGGGGACCGGCGATCTTCGCCGTCGTGGGCGCGCTAGCCGTGAACGCCGCCCTCCTCGGACCGACGGGATCGAGGATCCCTGCCCTCTCGCCCAAGCAGCAGCACGCGAGGGAACTCCGGGCGGAGCGCACGCGCGCCGTCATGGACATGGAATGGGACCACGCCGCGGACCTGAAGCGCGGGATCTCGAACATGCAGGGCAGTCGCAACCTAAGCGAGGCCGAGGGAGGGGTAATGGAATACACCCGCCGTCGCCATCGTTACCTCGGCGAGTACGTCCACGTCGACGTTTCGGACCAATTCACGCTCTTCGGCAAGATCACCATCTCCCTCATCTACTTCGCGTTCTGGGTATTCCTCATGTTCCCCAACTGGTTCCTGCCCATCGGCCGGCCGGGCATTGCGCTCGGCGGTGGACTGTCCATGGTCGTGGTCCGCTACGTCCTCTTCCTAACCGGGCAGGGACCGGTCTTCGACGCCGCCAAGGTCATCATCCTTGAGCCCCTCTTCCTCCTCTTCGGGCTTATGCTCACCACCATCTACCTCGAGAAGATGGAGCGCGGAGGACTCTTCGACAGGTTGCGCGACAGCCTCGACGATCCCGTCAATTGGAAGCGATCCGCCAAGATCATGGCCATGAGCACCATCGGGTCCGCCGCCGTCATGAACGACTCCGTCGTGCTCATCTTCTCTGGCGTGGTCGTCGACCTGTGCGTTCGTCACAAGGTCGCCAACTCCCTACCATACCTCCTCTCCCTCGCCACAACTGCCAACACCGGGAGCGCCCTCACCATGACGGGCAACCCCCAAAACATCCTCATCGTGTCCCTCGCCTACGACGACATCTCGTGGACGGAGTTCTTCTCCAACATGGTCCTGCCCGTAACGGCTGCGTCCATCATCAACTTCGTCATGCTCTTCATGTACTACAGCGGGGAGCTGTTCCCGGGATCCTCGGGACTTCTCGAGTGCTTCGGCATCGTCTTCAGCGGCAACCGCACCCCCGAGATGCTGGCCCAGGAGCACGCCTACCACGCCCGCAACGTGGCGAAGGTAGACCCCGAGGAGGTCCAGAATTCCGGATGGAGCATCTGGTCTAAGATACAAATAGTCATCACGACTTCCTTCCTCATCTGCTTCGGTGTTGGGCTCGACGTATGCGTCACGTCCATCTGCGCCGGCGCGATATTGATGGTCCTCGCCGCGTGGAAGAGGCAGCACTACGATCCCAAGCCGGAGATGGTCGAATACGACGCGGAGGGGAACACCCTCCCCCCAAAGAAAATGTATGACATGGACGGTAACGAGATCGAGCCCGAGGAGGAGGAGCTCGTCACCGAGTCCGAGACGACGCTCACGGAGGTCGATTACGGCCTCCTCATGCTCTTCATCGGCCAGTTCATCCTCATCGGATCCTTCGACGACACCGGAGTCCCCCAGGCCTTCTTCAACCTCGCCATGGGTGGCTGCGCTGACCAGATGACCTCGGTTCCTTGCGTTTACTGGTTTGTGCTTGTCATCACCATTCTTTCCAACGTGGCGTCCAACGTTCCGGTGGTGCAGATGCTTGCCGCCACCTTCCCCTTCGCCACACCCTACGACTGGATGCAGGTCTCCTTCTCGGCGACCATCGCTGGAAACTTGACCATGCTTGGGTCCGCGGCGAATATGATCGTTGCCTTCCAGGCCGCCAAGGTTGGCGATCGCACCTTCACCAGCGAGCGCCACGCCCCCTTCGGCATCCCGTCGACCATCTTGTCGTTGTACGCCGGTACCTTCCTACTTTCGATGGTTCACTTCTCGCCAGAGTGCAGCGTTAAACTCTACCAGTGTGAGGGCCAAGTGGCGCCTGAGGGCTGGGTGGCCCCAGAAAATGCATAGAAGGGGCTATGTAATGGCAGGTGCAACTGGTACACTTGCTAACCAGGCGATCTCCAACACGAATTATAGAACAAGGTTTAATGAAACAATGTGTCAGCTATGTTTGCTGTTGAATATATGTAATAGGAACTAATTTTAAGTTACAATTCCACTCCTCCGATAAATTTTATTTCTTTTATAGTTGGTGAATAGTTGAGTTCTTCCATATCATTTAAAGTCTGCAAATTTACATTCACATTACCTGTTATTATTGTGGAATTTGACATGGATCCAATAGCCCCCCTCGTCCCCCCTCGTCCCCCCTCGTCCACCTCCACTTCAAATACACCCTCTATCCATGATACCTTTGCTCACCTAATTTGGGTGATATTATTCTACTGAGGTTGAGGGAATTGGTGGTCTTTCCACCCATTTCTCCAAAAACCACGCCAAGGAACGCACATCATGCGATTACAGAGGTCTCGGGTGATGGTGTTCGATGCTGTTCTATGCCGACCCCAACCACAAATTTAGGCTGGTGTCGGCATAGAATGTCGGACGGCACAAGCCAAGAGGAGATAGCACAATATACCAACAGCAGGTTCGACATATCCATTCCTCTTTGACCCTCTCCCAATCATGTCTAGGTTCATAGTGGATTACTGCTCTCAGACATGGCAGCAACACAGCGATCACGTACTCATTTTCATTGACGTGAACGAACACCTCTTGAAAGGACATCTGGCAAAGTATATGCTGAAAATGGACCTGATAGAGGCAACGCATCAGAAATGGGAAAGAAACGAGGAGCCACACTCTTGTTTATATGGCACGGAGCCGATAGATGGAGTATGGCATTTGCAAAACCTGGAGGTCTTATCAACAATACAGCTATCATGATGGCATCGGGGACCACAGATCCACCTTAGTGGATATCACTACATCCTCAGCAATTGGTAAACAAGAATTCAGAGTTGTTCATGCAAGCACACGACGTCTTAGCCTTTGGAATGTGCGCGCAAGAACAAAATATATTGCCCACTTAGAGCAACAAATGGACAACCAT